>BQNB010035043.1:6244-49540 GCA_026074375.1 Tanacetum coccineum
TTTTCCCAAATGTCTTTGGCGTCAGTATAGTGATTGATGAGTGAGTAGATGTCCTTTGGTATACCCTGAAGTAGGATATTGGTTGCACGAATGTCAGCTTTATACCTTTCTTTTTCTTCAGCTGAAAGGTCGTTAAGGACTCTAGCACGTACTGGACCTTGTTGAACTGCACCCTCAGTTCCTCCAGTAATAACATCTGAAACCGTTCCCATCTGAAATGGTCCTTCTTTAATGGACTTCATAATATTCTCTCCATTATCCTTTCCTAGACAGTACAGACGAATACGTTGTTGCCAAGATTCAAAGTCTGTTCTGTCAAGCATAGGTGGGCGTGTATCAGAACCTGCATACTGGATGTCTTCTTGCATTCTAGACATCTTGTATTATTATGATATGATATGTTTTGATCGATCAATGATTAGTGAGTGTACGTTAAAAGTGGTGAGGTTAATGTGTACGTGTTTTGTTTTAGTGATATTGAATCCCGAGTTTGAAGTGTTTCAAATTTTGAGGACAGAAGCTCAACTCGCCGCCAAAGGCTATCAAACCGCTGCAAAGAAGTAAGCAACCCGCCGGTGGAATTTTAAGGCAACTCGCTGAACACAACTCGCTGCCAAGCAACCCGCCGCGAAGAGTTAATCAACCCGCCGCGAAGAATATTTTGATCAAACCGCCGTAGAGTTTTCAAACCGCCAGAGTTTCCTTAAGGAATTAGTTATTTAAAATATTCAACCCGCTGACAACCTGGTCAAACCGCTGTTAAGCAAACCGCTGTGTATTAACAACTCGCCTCTTTGAGCAACTCGCCGCCTATTCAACCCGCCGGTAAGCAAACCGCTGCTTAGTAACAACTCGCCGCTTTAGCAACTCGCCACTCAAGCAACCCGCTGTGTGTCAGAGAGTTGGTAACCTACTAAATAAAATACTATTTTTCACCAAACCGCCGTGAAGAAATTCTGGCAACTCTCCACGAAGAACAACGACGTTTTTCACACAAAATCACCTATAAATCACCCTTTTGAACGATCTTGCTTGATTTCGATTGCGCAACACAATACCACAAGGTAATAGCAACTAGAAACACCCAAACTTCATCATTACAAACAACAAAATTCGGAGATCTTAAAAAAACGAGCTAAAACTTTCTATGGCACACTTTTCGAGCTAAATCAAGCACAAATTCGCACATACACACGATCTAATCATCCCATAAGCTCTGATACCAATTGTGGTATATCTTATATCATAACACGGGTTCGATTCTTGGATCGGGCTAGTTTTTAGAGAGAGAAACACTAGAGAGAGAATAGTTTAGAGAGAGAAAGTGTTTCTTGTAAATGATTATTTTACTAGCTTGTCTCTTCCAAAGTTGGAAGAGACTATATATAGAACTTACAATATACCGGGTATTTGAACCCGACTTAAACCGAAAAACATACTATAAACTATTAAACTACGAGCTATATAAAACAGTAAAATACACGGGGTGACCGAGTCTTTTTCTAATATCCAACATTATGCAAGTCAACCATCCTCCTGTATTATTCTAGTCTAAATCAAACTTTCATGCATCCTAGTAGAATGTAAACATATATTAAGACCCTATCTCACATACCTAAGACATTGGCGTGCTCTAGAATCCCTCACCTTTCCGGTGCTATCTTTCAACCTTGTCCCCCATGCTCTCTTTTTGTACCACCATAGGCACATGAATAAGATTGCTAGGCATGGAATTTTTCCATGAAGTATCAGCAGTAAATCCAAATCGTAACAAACTATCTGCATCTCATAGCTACACAGAATCTCATTTTAAGGTGTACCAGATATAAGGTATAGCAAATTTAATGAAAATGAAGTAACAGTAGCAGCAATGGTGTCACCAAAACCCTATTTTCCCACGCTTTCATAGCAGGTAAATGGTCATAGAGGACTATGCCTAGCTGTTCTATAGTCAAACTCTGGAAAATCTCTTTAACTCTCCCTCTTTTTCAAATCGCCATACAATTTTCTAGCAAACTGACCCAAACAAATTCTCCTTTAGATGCATACACGTGCTTCCAATTCTGAACTTGTTTGAACCATTACTTGAACCTGAACGTACTCTGAATCGAAGACTTCGTCGACAAAACAGAAAAGTTCCATTCGATCAAAGAAACAATCCACCTAAAACCCCGAGAATTATCTATCCGCCAATTCTCGACATCAACCACTTCCATCACTTTCTATTTACTCTTGAAAACTGTCTTTTACCTAAAGGATGAGAACCCCGTGGGACTGCCGACCATGGTTGTCGCTCCGACTCCTAGTTTCTCTGGCATCACAATACCTGAAACTTTGCTAGACAGATTTGCTATCAAAGGTAACCACTTGACTCTTGTCAAGGGAAACCAATTTGATTAAAGAACCAAAATCGATCCTCATAAAAACATTCATGAATTCCTCAAAATCTGTGATATGTTTAAATATAGAGATACTGAAAATGAAGCCGTTCGCCTAATGATGTTTCCCCTATCAGTTACTAAAAAAGCAAAAACATGGCTGGACAAACTCAACAAATGAACTATAGAAACATGGGATGAACTTCAAACCGCTTTCATTATCCGATTCTTTCCCCTAAATCTTTTCGACCGACTCCTCAGAGAAATCCGAGCTTTCTCTCAACACGAGAACAAATCTCTAACCGACGCTTGGCTTCGTATAAAGGAAATGCTCCGAAACTTCATGGTCCCAATTGTCCTAAAGTCAATAAAAACATATCAAAATCTTCTATCATGGTCTAAGCAAAATAACCCAAGAAGTTCTAAATGCCACAGCTGGTGGTATTTTCCTCTATAAAATACCAAATCAAGCTTATTAGCTTTTGGAAGACAAGGTCTTACTAAAGCTCGACTGGGCTAAAAACCAAACCATCTCTTATGAAAAACCGTTGCTTTCGCCGATGAAGGTAGCAGTAATTCCAATACTGACAAAAGTATGCTCAAATGATGCCATGACCCTAAAAATGGATGTATCAGTATAAAGAACACCAAAACCATGCCTAAAAAACAAAACCGATGTGATGAAGATGATATACCTATTCTCGAGAAGAAGAAGCCAAATTCAAAGCAAAACTTTTCAAAAGACTCATTTATAATGATTATACCTACCAGCGACCGGAGACTCGAATCACGATAATGGCGTTACAAACGAACGAAGTATTACAATCGAGACAACTACCGATCCCAATACTAATGATAAACCATAAGATCTTCAAAAATAATTCAACGATTTCATGAAATCTCAGCAATCAACCAACACTTTCGTCAAAGAAACGTTCATGGATATTAAAACTCAACTCAAAACCGTTGCCAAAAATCATCAAGCTTCATTTAAAACCTTAAAACTAGTTTCGACAGAATGGTGCTAACAAGCAATCTGGTTGACCCTCTAGATCTCTTCCCAGTAACACTCAACTAAACCCAAAAGGACATAATTCCAAAGTCTACCAACCACCACAATCTCGCAATGATCATGTGAATGTTGTATTCACAAGAAGCGGTAAATCCTACAACCCACCAGTGAACTCAAATGATCAACAAACTAATCTTGAAAACCCTATCAATTTTGATAATAGCGATGAAGAAGACGAAGAACCTACACCACAACCGAAAATTCAAAATCCAAAACCAGTCAAGGAAACTACATTACCCAAACCATACAAACTCAAAAATCCTGCACCTCAACGTCAAGGAAAGAAAAAAATGGAAGCTCAATAAGGAAATATTCAGACGTAATCCGCTCGCAATACGATATCAATTTACCGATCATACATGTCTTTTCCAGCATTACCTAATATGAAAATTTCTCCAGGACTCAATAAGCAACAAACATAAAATCAAACAAATTTCTTCTGCTTTCTTAAGTGACAAAAGTTCAGCAATGATCCAAAAGAAAGTTCTACCTAAACTCGGAGACCCTAGAAGTTTTCTTATTCCATGTAATTTCAACAAAACTTCTCCTAGCAATGACCTTACCAACCTTGTGCTAGCAATACCTATGCCATAAAATCACTATATCAAATTAAATCTCGTCGAAAATCGTAAACCTACTAAAATGAGCGTAAGATTAGCCGACAGATCATTCCAATACCCTGTTGGAATAGCTGAAAATATGCTCGTTGAAGTTGGTAAATTCACCTTTCCTGCTGATTTCGTTATTCTTGAAATGAAAGAAGATAGTAAAGTTCCACTTATTTTGGGACGACCCTTTCTTCACACTGCTGACGCAGTAATTCGAGTTAAACAGAAACAACTCAACCTTGGAGTTGGAACTGAACGAATGATTTTCAATATCGATTCTGCAATGAAACACTCCTATTCAAACGATGATACCTGTTTTAGTATCGATGTCATCGATGAAATCTTAGAAGAAGATTTTGACGCTCTTCTAAATGAAGGTAGTAAAATTCTGCATTCCATTGAAGGAACCCTTCTTGAAGAAGAAATCTTTGCTGAATTTGATGAATTCATGGCAATGACTGCCGATGAAAACTCTGACTCTGAATCCGATACCGAAGATCCGCCATTCAAAAAAATCACCATCAATACTGATTATAAGATCAAAACATCTCTCGAAGAACCATCCTACAATCCCAAAATAAAACCCCTTCCTGATAATCTGGAATATGTATTCCTGGAAGAACCCTTTTTTTCTTCCTGTTATCATATCATCTCAGCTATCCAAAGAAAAGAAAAACAAACTCATATCTGTCCTTAAAAAGCACAAGCAAGCTTTTGCTTGGAAAACAACAGATATTCCTGGTATTTGCCCATCATTTTGCAAACACAAGATACAACTTCTGGATGATAAGAAACCCGTTGTCCAAAAACAAAGAAGGTTAAATCCGAACATGCAGGAAGTTGTCAAAAACAATTGTGAAACTCTTGGATACCGGCATAATTTATCTAATTGCTGATAGTCCTTGGTTAGTCCCAATCCCCTGTGTACCAAAGAAAGGTGGTATTACAGTTGTCACCAACAAAATTGATGAACCTGTTCCAACCAGAACCATTATAGGTTGGCTAGTATGCATCGATTATCGTAAACTCAATGAAGCAACCACAAAAGATCATTTTCCTTTACCATTTATGGATCAAGTGCTAGAAATACTCGCAGGAAATAAATATTTTTGTTTCCTTGATGGTTTTTCTAGGTATTTTCAAATTCCTATCGATCCTAATGATCAAGAAAAAACAACATTCACATGTCCTTTCGGCACATACGCTTATAGGTGAATGCCTTTCGGGCTATGTAATGCTCCTGCCACATTTCAAAGGTGTATGTTGGCAATCTTTCACGATATGATCGAAGAATCAGTCCAAGTATTCATGGACGATTTCTCCGTCTTTGGAAACTCTTTCAACACATGCCTAAACAACCTTGATAAAATGATCCAACGTTTTAAAGATGCTCATCTTTTCCTTAATTGGGAAAAATGTCACTTCATGGTCAGAGAAGGAATTGTGCTTGGACACAAGGTGTCTAGCGCAGGACTTGAAGTTGACAAAGCAAAGATCGACATACTCTCAAAACTTCCACCTCCTGCTAATATTAAAGGTATTAGATGCTTTCTCGGACATGCCAGTTTTTATCGACATTTCATTAAAGATTTCTCAAAAATTGCTCGACCTCTAACTAAACTGCTTGAAAAAGATACTTCATTTGAATTCGATGATGAATGTCAAAAAGCATTCGAATTATTGAAGGAGAAACTCACATGTGCTCCTGTGATCGTAAGCCCAAACTGGAATCTTCTATTTGAACTTATGTGTGATGCTAGTGATTTCGCAGTAGGAGCCGTATTAGGATAAAAAGATGGTAAAAACTTTCACTCAATCTACTTCGCAAGCAAAACCCTTAACCCAGCTCAACAAAAATATACCATAACCAAAAAAGAGCTTATGGCTGTAGTTTTTGCATTCGACAAATTAAGATCCTATCTTATTCTCTCAAAAACTATTGTTCACACCGATCATTCAGCTCTAAGGCACTTATTCAAGAAACAAGATGCTAAACCACGCCTTATTCGATGGACCTTACTCTTGCAAGAATTTGACATAGAAATCAAGGATAGAAAAGGAACAGAAAATGTTGCTGCTGACAACTTGTCCCGAATTGAAAATGACGAATCAAGCAATGACAGTGAAGTCGATGATAACTTTCCTGGAGAAACTCTAATGGAAATCAATACCAAAGATGAACCTTGGTTATCAGAATTTGCAAACTACTTGGTCGGTGATATTAAACCAAAAGGGATGACATATCAACAAAAGAACAAATTCTTCTCTGACCTCAAACATTACTTTTGGGAGGAACCTTACCTTTTCAAAGTATGTTCTGACGGTATGATCAGACGCTGTATATCTGGACCAGAAACTCAAACCATTTTAGATCAATGTCACCACGGACCAACCGGTGGACATTATGGACCCAACGTAACTGCTAAAAAGTCCTAGATTCAGGTTTCTACTGGCCGACAATCATCAAAGAAGCTCATACTCTAGTCCGCTTATGCGAAGCATGCCAAAAGACAAGAAATATATTGAAACGTGATGAGATGCCCTTAAACAACATTCAAGTATGTGAAATTTTCGACATATGGGGTATCGACTTTATGGGACCGTTCCCGAAATCATATAAATTTGAATACATTCTTGTCGCTGTTGATTACATATCTAAATGGGCCGAAGCTCAGGCTTTACCAACCAATGATGCCCGAGTGGTTATAACTTTTCTAAAGAAACTATTCTGTTGTTTCGGAATGCCCAAAGCTCTAACCAGCGACAAAGGAACTCACTTCTGCAACAAAATAATGGAAAGAACCATGAAAAGATATGGAGTTAACCACCGTTTCTCCACATCATATCATCCTCAAACTAGTGGTCAAGTTGAAAACACAAACAGAGCTCTTAAAAGAATTCTTGAAAAAACTGTTAAAGACAATCATGCTATTTGGTCAATAAAACTTGATGACGTTCTGTGGGCTTTTCGCATTGCTTACAAAACACCTATCGGTACCACACCTTACAAACTTATATATGGAAAAAACTGCCACTTACCATTTGAAATTGAACATCGTACATACTGGGCTCTGAAGAATTGGAACCCAGATCTCATCGCTGCTGGTGAGAAAAGAATGTTCAGTTACACAAGTTAGACGAACTTAGACATCAAGCTTATGAAAACTCTCGTCTATACAAGGCAAGAACCAAAGTCTGGCATGACAGAAAATTAAGAATGAGAAAAGAATTCAAACAAGGAAACAAAGTTCTAATCAATTCCATAATTATTCAAGGTATTTTTATAACTCATTTTACATTATATACATCTGATATGTTAATGAGAAAATTTCTGCTATGTTTATTTTGATTTTTAGTGAGCTTGTAAAGTACATGATCTAAACGCACTAAATAATTGCAAGAATTGTATTCGCTCTATGAGTAAAATTTTATACTTTTCGATTTTATGAATTTTTAGGGACTTTTATATTATCACGTTGAACCAGATAAAGTTGTTAGAAAATTGTATAAAAAGATTTAGTAATATATGTGGATTTTCAAGTACTTGCCGTTTGATTATGAAGGAATATGAAGGAATAAATTGGAAAACAACTTAGTGTTAGTGGTTTTTATATTTTTCCAGTCCAATATATCATCTAATGAAATGTATAAAAGATTATTTAATTTTGGGGAAAATTGTCTAATTAGGGGTTTTGTGAATTTAATTGAGTTACCCGGTTTGTGTTTAAAGTATAAGGGGTGTTTGTAAGTTTTGAAACTTTGGGCTGATGTTATGGCTTGTTTCATATAATGTTTAGATTCTCCCCTGGATAAATAAGTTGTAAGGGTATAAATTTGTCTTTTGATAAATTGTTATGGGTTAAAATGTTTTAAGATTAGTAGATAGTAATAGTATATTAATTTCGAATTGTTTTAAAACTGAGGGACTAAAAGTGTAATGTATGAAAAGTAAAGTTGTTGATCAGAATTAAAGTATTAAGTATGAAAATACCATATTTTGAATAGTTATATAGGGCTTGTGTTGCAAAAATGGATAATTAAAGTTTATGTTTCAGAATTCTGTAATTAATAACAAAAAGGGACGTAATTACGTAAAATATGTAAGATCAAGGATTTGGATTGTAAATACAAAAATAGAAACCTGCTAATTATAGAAACATGTTATTTATGGAAACTTACTAATTAAGAAAAGACCTGATTACGTTATAAGAAACTGGCTATTTATAATTAAACCTGCTATTGTTTTAGATAGTAGTCTATTGTTGGGGAAGTTATATTATAGAAACTTATTAAATCAGGGATGTTGATCATGTAGGGAAAGTTAATTTAATTGAAAAAAAAAAAATAAAAAAGGAAAATAATTATCATTGTAGAAGTTGCTATTTTTGGAAGTAACCCTAATATAACCAAGAAATACTAATAATGAAACATACTAATCATGTGAATATGTTAATCATGAAAATATGGTTTATTAATCATGGACGTACTAATCAAGGAATTCATGTAATTATAGAAAGTTACTAAAAATAGAATTATACAGAAAAAATAGAAAGTTAACAGAATGGAAAGTAACTTAATCATGAACAAGTAACTTTATTATCTGTCCTTTTAACATGTAGATCGCACATTAAGCAGAGAGTAGCTTTCATCTTCTTATCCATCTCTTTCTTTACTGCTGGACATAGGTACGGATTAGTTTCCGTCCTTTCAGTAAGGACATTCTTTTTTTTCATGCATTCATACCCCAGAACTGCTATGCATGTCCCATTATTATGTGTCTTTTCCAAATGATCCTTTACATCGTGTGATTTCTATGGACTATCTCATGCCCTGAGTATATATATACGCATGACCCATGATTTAATATGACTTAGACCACACCAGTACTATTGGAGGTATCATGTCCGTGACACATGATGGCACCTGTGTCACGACTTCTTTCAGCGTTGAGAGTGATTTGCACGCGGCGTCTCCCTTTTCATGTCTCCGAATTATATTTCATGTTTGGCCATTATTATTCAGGGGGTATGGGTGCATCCTAGTTGTACATGTTTCACGGTTCATGGTGATGGGTTTGGTGTGGGCTCTACACTCCCATCACATTGGAGTGATCCTCCAAGACCACTTTATTATAAAGGTGTCACCCCTCTATTTACTATGTTGAGGCTGCCCCTGTACTATTATATGGCATGTATTCACGGAACATTATTATTTATGACATGGTATGATTATATGAGCTCGTGTGCATCCTTATGTATTTATGTTTATACTATCCATGATAACTTCATGATCATCTTTCGACTTCACGTTACTTGTGTTTACATGTTTATTTGCCTATTTCCCTTCATGACGTATTCTCGAGGTTCCTCATGACACTCATGATCTTTCCGCTGCTTTTATCTTATTATCCAGGATTCATACGTATTACTAACATTGGTTTTTATATCGTTCACTGAGCGTTATGCTTAGCCGTATTTCTTTCTCTGTTCTTGTATACGGTAGGTATCGAGAGTAGATTTGGGCTTAAGAGGTGTTGTGCTTAGGAAGTGACCTTGTAGCTCCTTTCTCTTTTTATCGCAGACACTTTGATGTGTATACGTATCTGGGACACATTTTTTAGTCCTTTAGACTTCTTGTTACGTTAATTCATGTTGATCTCATAATCGGGAGCCGATGTTTTGATTCCGGCTTCTCACCTTGTTCTATGTTATCATTTATGGACTTTTATGCCTTTTATTATGCCTTAGATATGACACCATTGATTATGACGTTTTGGAGATACTCTCCAGGAGCGGGTTTGGGTCGTTACAATTTTGGTATCAGAGGCCAGCTTCGACTGTAGGCTTCCGACCTGTAGGCTCTAAAACTTGACCTGTGAGGATTGGGTAGACATTAGGTTCCTTCAGAATCGACGTTTATCTTCTGTCGCGTTTTAACCTTTTAACCGTTTAATCATTAAACCCTTTTTGCAAATGTCAGATGGTGAACACTCGTACCGATGCTGAACTCGCTGCGGCCGTTCAGGCAGCCGTGGATGCCATGCTCCCACAGATTCGCGAGCAGGTTCGCGAAGAATACCGCACTGGTGCTTCGGGTAGTAATCCTCCACCAGTCACTATTCATACTTGGCTTGAGCGCTTCAATAAGCAGAAACCCCGTTCGTTCGAGAAGGCAGTAGCCCCTGTTGATGCTGAGAATTGGATCTCCCATATGGAGAAGATCTTTGATGTGATGGATTGTAATGATGCTTTTAAGACCAGATTGGCTGTGTATAAGTTTGAGGGTGACGCGTTAGCTTGGTGGAAGGCCTATAAGCAGGCCAAAGGAGGAGATGCGTGGGTCCTTACCTTGACTTGGGCAGCTTTCAAAGAGCTGTTCTTTCTTCAGTTTTTCCCTCGAGCCGAGCAAGAGCGCTTGAAGAGAGAGTATCATTCCATCCGCCAAAGGGCGAGTGAAAATAGTACTGAGTACATGCAGCGTTTCCTCCGCCTAGCTGGTTTTCTTGGACAGGCTGCTGGTACTGCAGAAGAGCAGGCGAAGAACTTTCGTTGGGGTCTTCATAAGTCAATCCTTGACCATGTCATGTGTATACAGTTTACGGATGTTGCTCAGGTTGCGGATGCTGCACGCAACTTAGAAATCCTTCGTGACAGGGATGACTATGATAGGTCCGAACGTTCAGACAAGAGGTAAACTTTCTGTAATCAAGTTTTGCGACCTTATTCTATGTTTTACCTCCCTATCATTTATAATATGTACATTATTCCACTATTCTCCAGCATATAGAGTGGAGGATCCGTTATCGTCGGACACTCAGCAGAATAATTATCGGAGTCACGATCAGAAAAATGACCGTCAGGGATCTGACAGGCAGGGCGGTGGTGGTAACTACCGTAACAACAATAACAACAAGTACTCTCGTGACAACAACAGGTCAAATCTAAATCGTTATCGTCTTTATCTGCTATATGATATGAATCTAACATCACGACATGGTAACAGGAATTCTGGTGCTGGACGCGACCAAAGGAATAGAGGTCAGCAATCCCACCGAAACCTACACAACTAGGGTAATCATTTGAAATAACAAGTTTATTCTCTATATGTCTCAAAGTTCATGTCTCACGATCTATCATTGAATCAGGTTCCCAGCAGTCCAGGGTACCCTCTGAGGGTTATACTCACCCTGTTTGCACCACATGTGGACGTAGACACCCAGGAGAGTGTCGTCGTGCTGCTGGTACTTGTTTCAAATGCGGCCAGGCTGGCCATCTTCAGCGGGACTGCAAGAAGAACACTGGTGCTAGTTCGTCTGGTCATGCTGACAAGAAGCCAGACGCATCAGGCCGTGTCTTTGCACTTACTCAGGATCAGGCCGCCAATACTTCAGGTAACATTCACTGGTTGCATATTTTTTTCGGGTAGTGCAGTGTTTGTTTTATTTGATGCGGGTGTGACACATTCTATGATATCTACCAAGTTTGCTTCATGTTTTACTATGACACCGATATTACTTGATCATGTATTTTGTATATCCACGCCATGAAGAACTCCGCTCGTATTACCCATGTATTTAGAGATCTTCATCTACTGTTTGATGACAAGATTCGTTCAGTTAATGCACTTCCATTGGATATGTGTGTATTTTGACATAATTTGGGTATAGATGGTTAGATGCACACCGTTCTATGATTGACTGTCATTCCGTCGTGTTATATTTCAGGCGATATTCTTTCTCCTGAATTTTATTTATCATGGTTCTTACCGGGAAAATCTAATGAAGATCATTTCCACTTTAAAAGCACGTACCTTACTATCGCCATGGCTGTGAAGGTTTTCTGGCTTCCATCTTGTACACGGACTATCTGATCGTTTCTTATATTCATGTCTTCCGATGTTTCCGTATTTCAGGACGTATTTCTGGAAGAACTTCCAGGGTAAACCTCCTATTGCGATGTTGTGTTTAACATTGGAGCTTATTCCCGGAGCTGGTGCACTATATTCAAAGCTCCTTATCCGCATGGCACGATTGAGTTAAAAAGAGTTGAAAGTCTGTTACAGGAGTTGTTGGAGCGAGGTTTTATTCGCCCGAGTGTATCGCCATGGGTGCACCGGTTTCTGTTTGTCAAGAAGAAGGCGGTAAGCATGAGTTTATGTATCGCACTACCGTGAATTGAACAAGATCAATTCGTAATCGTTATCCCTTCCACTATCGATGATTTATTTGATCCCCATCCGGCGCTAAAATTTTTCCAAGCTTGATTTACGATCTGGTTACCAATCAGTTGCGAGTGAAAAGCAGACATTTCCAAGACTGCTTTTCGCACACGTTATGGTCATTTTTGAATTCTTGGTTATGCCTTTTGGTCTTCTCGGAATGATCCAGCTGAATTTTTGGACTTGATGAACCGAGTTTTTTAATCGAATTCTTAGAAAGTTCGTAATCGTGTTCATTGAGATATTCTGGTCTTCTCTTAAGTCTAAAGAAGAACACGAGGGCAATCTCTCGCATTGTCATACTGATTTTACGACAGGAGAAATTATATGCCCAAGTTTTCCAAGTGCGGATCTTGGTTGGTAGTAAGGTGGCATTTCTGGTCACATTGTTCAGCAGAAGGAATTACTTTCGGATCAACGGCGATGGTTAGGCTATCGCCAAATGGCCAAGACCTGACGTCTGTGACCGAAGTACGGAGTTTCTTGGATTCGAAGGTTATTAACGCAGATTGTAGAGGGTTTCTCAACAGATTAGCCTTACCCTTAACTAAGCTTATGCGAAAGGGCGAGAAGTTTGTATGGAACGAAGAGCGAGAAAGAGCTTTGAAGAGCTTAAGCAGCGTTTGGTTTCTGCCGCATTTCTTACTCTTCCAATGTTGTTCTGGGGGATTTCAGATATTTCAGTGATGCCTTCTAGAAGTGTCTTGGGTGTGTACTCATGCAGCATGGGAAACAGTGATTGGACCTTGCCTACGAACTAAAGCCCTTATGAGGTTAACCTATCTAATCATGATCGGAATTAGCAGCCGGTTGTCTTCTCGCTCTCAAAAATTGGAGACAATAATCTTTATGGCGTATCATGTGATATTTTTAACGAGCCATAGAGTCTCAAATATATTTTCACTCAGCGAGCATTGAATATGAGGACAGAGTCGTTGGTTGGAGTTACTAAAGGTTATCATGCTCCAACCATTCATTACAATTCCGGGTAAAGCGAATTTAGTGGCTGATGCTTTGAGTAGGATGTCGGAATGATAGCTGGCATCAAGGTGAGAAGAGAGATTTTTTGTGACCTTGAGGTTTGGATATCGTGTTATTGTTCGTGACTGAATGGTTTCTGGGATAGTCTAAGGATGAGCCTAAACATCAATTTCTCAGATTAGCTGACATAAGGATGACAGAGAAATCTGGGCCTTTTATATTTTAGAATATTGATACAGCAGACCGAGTTTGCGTTGATGACGATGGCATTTACTGACAGGCTCGGTTAACTTAATTTATGCGTACCAGAGGATCCTACACTTCGGGAAGCCTTGATGACTAAGGCTCATAGTTCTCCATTTTTGATTCATCCAGGGTCGACGAAGATGTATCACGATCTCAAGCAACACTTTTGGTGGAGTGGTATGAAGCGCGATGTGGCTACGTTGTGTCAAAGTGTTAACATGTCTAGCAGGTTAAGATTGATCACCAACGTGAAAGTGGGCTATTACAACCGTTAGAGATTCCTCGTTTTTCTTGGATGTGGGACGAAATATCCCATGGATTTTTGTTTACCGGTTACCTCGGATTCAGAGGAAGCATGATTGACTATCATGGTTGTTGTTGATCGATTGACTAAATCGGCACATTTTCTTCCTAGCCGTATAGGATTACCCATTGTAAATTAGCAGAAATGTGCCAACAAGAAAATTGTTCGATTACGGTACTTCCATCAGCGATCGTGTCAGATAGAGATACGTTTCACGTCTCGTTTGGAAGGTTTACAGAAATCTTGGGGAAACTGGCTTAGTTTAGTACAGCTTTTCATCCTGAGACCGACGGACAGTCGGAGCGTACGATTCAAACATTAGAGGATATGTTACGTTCAGGTGCTTTAGAATGGGCAGGAAATTGGGATGACTATATATGTCTAGTGGAGTTTGCCTACAATAACAGTTGGCATGCGAGCATTAAATGCGCTCCTTTCGAGATGTTGTATGGTAGGAAATGTCGTGCTCCTATTTGTTGGGATCAGGTCGGTGAACGTATTCTTGAGGGTCCGGAGATATTGAGGTGATAATGAAAAGTCGCCATCGCAGGAAAAGCTTAAGAAGCTCAAACTCGTCATAAGAGTTACGCTGACAGACTTCGACAGGAGCGATTAGAGTTCCAGCGGGTGCACATGTTTTCTGAAAGTATCTCCATACAAGTGGAGTCAGGCGTTTTGGTTATCAAGGGCAAGCTTAGTCCTCGTTTCATAGGACCGTTTGAGATTCTTGATCGCGTTGGTGAGGTTTCATATCGTTTGGCGTTACCTCCTCAGCTATCTCATGTTCACAATGTGTTTCATGTATCATTACTCAGAGGTTACAAGTATCATCCTCTTCACGTTGTCTCTTATCCATTCGATAGCCCGTGAGGATTTATCTTATACGGAGGAGCCTGTGTCTATACTAGACCGTCAAGACAGAGTCATGATGACAAGACGATACCTTTTGTCAAAGTTCTTTGGAGGAATCACCGAGCGGGAAGCCACTTGGGAGACCAGAGGAGTCTATACGGACTTCCTATCCTATTTTTCTTTCATGATCTTATATTTTTTTTATTATTTTTTTTTTTTATTGTATGTTCTTTTCAGTCGTATCATGTTTCTAATTCGAGGACAGAATTTTCTTTTCAGGGGAAGAGTTGTAAAACCTTAAAATCTCCATTAAGAGTAAAATGACCAAAATGCCTAATGAGAAGAAAAATGCATAAAAGCTTAAATAAAATTCTTTAACTGCTATAAATTATGAAAGCAACAAGTAACAACTCATGAAAATTTATGTAAGAATAAAATAACATTATGTTTACACAAGAAAAATAAATACTTATGATATGTTATATATGTATTGCCTAATTTTTTACATTAATTATTTATGTATTATAATATATAATTTTTTTTTAAATAAATTTTTTTTTTAAGTAAATAAGTAAAGATAAATTGCAAATAAAACATGATAAAACTATAAAATCTGCATTATACTTTTTTAAACCTTTAAAAATCTCGGCCATATTATAGAAAATGGGTTCTTATATATTTCTTAATCATTTTATTTTGCAAAACCCTAAAAAAAAAAACACATAGTCGGCACAAAGAAAAATCAAGAGAGGAGGCATCCAAAATTTTCTCCAGGCTTTGAACGATTTTATAAGGTGTATTGAAGGTCAAGGATTGTGGGAAAAATAGTGAGAAGATTTTATAAGGCTTTGTTCGATTTTAGGTATTGGTTTTGTTCGATTAATTCAACCGAATTCATAAATCATTGAATTCATCAATAATTAACAAAGGTAAATTTTATGACTTAGTTTTCATCTTTTATAATTCAGTGTACCACAGAAAAATAGCCATGCATGTTAATTTTGATCTATGAATAATATATGTTCGAAACCCTATTTTTAGAAATTATTGTGGAAATCGGCAATAAAACATTTGTAAAATTGATTTATAATTTTCTAAGTGGAATATATCTTGTATAGCTCAGATCAATTGTTGGTTAAATGTTTTAGAGACTTCAAACATTAATTATTTGGGATTTAAGGGTTTTGCGATTGCGAGATAAGAGAAAAAGGAAGCAAAATAATTGAAAAACGAATTAGGGTTGGGGTTTTATATTTTTCCAGGTCCAAATACTTTGCTAATGAATGTATAAAATTGTGTAATTATTGGGGAAAATGTTAATTAGGGTTTGTGCACTTATTTGTTACCCGATTTGAGTTTTAAAAGTATAAGGGGGTGTTTTGTAATTTCTGAAACTTTGGGGTCTGATTTAAGCATGTTATTATATTTGTTATGATCTGAGAAAAATAAGTTGGGGGGTAGAAAATGTCATTTTGATATTATTTATGTAAACGTACCTATTTATTGAAACTGCTATTCATTGTAACTTGCTATTTATGGACTTACTATTATAGTAACTGTATTTTTCGGATATAACGAATTTGATGAAGAAGTAGAATCTCCCAAACTTGTGTCTTATATCTTGTACTATCCACGACGTTGAACTCATACTCCTAATGTATAAGCAGACCGCGATCTCTTGACAAAATCCTCATTCTCTATAATGAGACACTGAGCACAATAACGTAACTCCTTCAAGTGATAGCGAATGTGAGCATTGAGCACCTTAAGAAAAATCACACATTCCTAGATTTTGCAAGTCTTCGTCACCATACAAAACAAACAAGTTACCTCCTGCTAAAAGGTATGATAAGAACACGCATCTGTGAAACTCAACTACAATATCAAATAAGTGATAATCAATCGTCTTCGTAATCACCTCTTCAATAAATCCAAAACGAGCCATAAATCAATTAATTATCTTCCCCTTAAATGAAGCATTCAAGATCCAAAAACCATCCAAAAACCAAAATTCATGTATTACCCGATATCTGATAAAGCAAGCAGTACGTTCTAAGATATCGGATAACACTAGCGGTACTTTGATCACAACGAGCAGTACTTTAATATAGGGAGCAGTACCTTGAATAATAAATGAGCAGTACTTTCATATACCTCAGCAGTACTTAGATTTGCTCCAGCAGTACTTTCATATTCTTGAGCAGTACCTTCAAGAACTTTATCAGTACCTTCATTCTTCGACCATAAAACCTTGAATCCTAGATCGAGAGCCCCATGGCTCTGATACCAATTGATAAGATCGTTTTAAACTCATCTAGGATCGTTTTACCAATAACAATTGTAACAATTATGCACAGCGGAATTAAACAAACACAATTGTTATTGAACAAGGTTTTTCATTGAACGATTCCTATTTACCCCAACCTATAACATGGGGCTACACCAACTAATTATGGTGTACTAACTAACTAACTAACTAGACTCTCATTGGGAGAGTTCTATGTATGATGGATGGATTGATAAAACTACACGCCTATGATCTCTTTATATAGGGAGAGATCATAAGACGTTACAAAGGAAAACTTAATTGACACTTATCAACATTAATTAGTATTCAAACCACATTAATGATATTTATCTTCAACTTGTAACGCTTATCATTAATGATATTTATCTTCAACTTGTAACGCTTATCATTAATGATATTTATCTTCGTATTGTAACGTCTTAACATTTTATTGTAGTCAAAAACCTGATTCTTGATATTCCTAATAATGCTGATTAAGTCCAGATTAGTCCTTTATTTTCATTCGTCTTCATTTTGTCTCATCAAATCAAGAATCCCAACATTGGGCATGAGAGAGTGTGGGCTTAGGAAGTGACCTATTTAGCTTCCTTTCTTTATATCGCAGACATTTTGATGTGCTAGACTATCTTGGACACATGTTTCGTCCTTTAGACTCCTTTTACGTTATTCATGTTGATCTCATAATTGGGAGCCGATGTTTGATTCCGGCTTTCCACCTTGTCCTATGTTATCATTTATGACTTTATGCCTTTATTATGCTTTGATATGACACCATGATTATGACGTTTCGGCCTCCTTTCCGGAGTGGGTCGTTAGGTTACAAATGGTTGACCGCAGATCTATTAGAAGGTGTACCAACAATGATCACGATGATGATTGGGATGCTTGTAGGTGGTGGCTGGCCATGGTGTCGTTAACCATGAAGGTGATGGTGGTTGGCAGAAAAGCTAGTAGAGAGAGAAAAGTCAAGAAGATAAAGTGTTTTTGAAAAGAGTGCTTTTAACGGTCAAATAGTGGTGGGTGATGATGATTTGAGAGAACATGTATAAAAAAGATAAAGTTTACTTTTAAAAGTCACCCAAGGTACGTATTTTGTCCGTCGCTCAACTTTTGTAGGGATCCCTTGATTATATAATTATTTTATTTGTATGACTTTTTTCGCTAAAAGACAAGACAAAGTCGCCCAAAGTACATATGCATAGTTCGCCCAAAATAATTCTGAAAAAGTACTGAAAATGTACCTTACACAAAAAGTACACGCATGAGACACTTGTCAACATTTTAATTTGGGCGACTAGTCGTCTGATCTATTTTAAGAAGTATTGTTTTTATGGTCTAGAAAAGGTGAACATTTTGTGCGAATGGGGCATTTGAAGAATTTTCTACACAATATGATAATATTTATATACTCATATTTCATATATATCGGGTTTACAAAAATCGTTGTATATAATAATTAAAGTTAAAAAAAACTATTCTTACATTTAATCATCTTCATTTAATAAAAAATCAAAAATTATCAGAGTTGAATCCAAAAAACCCGTCACGCTTCACGTCTTAGCGCGCCTTTTAACGCCTCACCTCACGCAATGCCTAGAGCCGACGTTGTTGGGCCAATTCAGTGCCCAATGATCTTTACCTTAGGATTTAAATAGAAAATATCCTAAGTGTTAGATAACCTTTAACATTGTTCAAGTCACTGAATGAATAATCATTCAGTGAGTTATCTTCAAGTGCTTAACCTGAATCTATGAAAAAGACTCAACCATTCAGTGAGGCGGCACTAAGTAAATGAAGTCCCTGAGCCAAAGAAGAAGGTAATGGGTTCAGTGAGTTGTGGCAATACACTCACTGAACCCCATACGATCTCCTCAAACTTAAAAGAACCTGAAGACAAGAGTCTAAAGAATAGGCGGGATAAGTTTGAATGGATAAGATCAAGTATTTATCCATCTGAAGCCAAACTATCTTGAATAGGGTATAAGAACAAGGTCAGTGTCACCACTGACCTTAGAAAGTGTGTTGTCCCCTTACCTATATTAGAATGTGTAATAGAGACAAGTGTACGAATGTACTTGTCCAATCAACTTGGGGACATGCACTTATCACCCATGTGGGTATGACCTTATCTTAGCACTATAAATAGAGAGTCTTGTAAATGAGTAGGGTTTACGTTTGTGCACTTAATCTTTTATCATTCACAAACACCTACTCCTTCAAATCAACTAAGTCCCTGAACATAGTTCAGTTGGTTAGCAATTAGCATAGTTGTCAACTTAGCATAATACTTTGGTTTATGCTAAGTTGTTAGTGAGGAGATCACACATACATACATTGTCATTCAATCCCTATTGTTGTTCCGCAAACAATGAGGTATAATTCTTAATAAGATTTATAAAGGATTAAACGTTGAAAAAGTTTTGTGTTCTTACTTATTGTCTTTACTTTTAACAAAACTATTTTCAATACATTACTTTCAAGTCATGAGTTAGTTTATCTTAACTTTGTAGTTATTGATGACTAACTCAAAGGGAATAACAAACGCCTTGGTATATTTCGTAAAGTGGAAGCGAGGACGGAACAAGGACCTGATATGACCGTGTGCACAATTTTTTGAACTGTAACACTAGAAACACATTTCGATGGATCAAGTGCATTTGAGATGCTTTTAGAAAAAATCGATGTTTTCAAAAAATTAACACTATAACGAAAAAATATATTGGTGTTCCGAGACCACACGGAACCTTCTGATTTCATCCCAGCGTAAAGGTCACATCTCACACCTTAACACCGTCATGACACGCCTTTTAAAAAAATTACTTTTCTCTTGTAACAGTTCGAATTTGAACACCATCATATTCGATACTATTGTTTACACCAATCACTATCTCCAACTATTTGTAAATTTAATATCAACGGCCTGCACTAATATTAAACTCGTATTACTCCCAGTGGCCTGCACAACCATACAAATTTACATGATAGAAAAACATTTGGACACTACATAAGATATGGTCAATCAGGTGACAACTTCAAGAGGCTTATGTGTGTCCTGTATCCAACTTTGCTTTGAAAACATCGTTCATGCTTTTAGAATCTTTATTGTAAAAAACGGTCTCATGTCAGCAACTTTAACAACTTATATAACATTCGACCCCATTTGATCATTTTCAGGTTCATCTAATTAGAAACACGCTAGACGTTTTTAAACACGATGCATAGGCGATTTCAACGAGCGTACACTTCCATTAAGGAAAACACCATTGTTAGTTATGCAAAAATAGCGACGGTTGGAGGGTTTTGTGACATTGATTTAATATTGGTAAAAGCAACGACTCCTGAGGATATACCTTTACGCGATAGGTATGTCCTCCAGCTATTGAAAATCTTCACGGTTTCAACTTCTGCTTACCGTACATTTGCATCTAGCTTTTCACGACGGTTTAGCAAAACAAACTGTTGGAGAGTTGCTTTAAAATGCCTAATTCTTATGCATCGTTTGCTTCGTGCATTGCCTTATAATAGCCCGTTTAGAACCGAGCTTCTGTGGGCTCGTTCTAATGGTTACTTGACGCTAAATCCATGCCCCTTTCGTGATACTTCCTCATTTAATTCACACGATTACACACAATTTATTTCAACTTATGCCAATCTACTTGATGAAGCATTAGATTGCCTTACAATAGATTGTGAATTAGCATATAAAGATTCTGAAGAAAATATTGAGTCTGAAGAAGTTGAAGAAGAAGAAATGATTCTCCAAAGTTTCCCCGAAAAAATGAAAAGTGTTGGTGAAAAATTAGAGCTCTTACCACAACTTCAAAGCCTAATTGAACGAGTAATCGAATGCAAGCCAAAAGGGGTTGCCAAGAGAAGTTTTCTCATACAATGTGCATTAAAATACATTGTTCGTGATAGTTTCTTTTGCTACAATAATTTCCATAATGAAATACTTGCAGTATTAGATCATCTAATTCAGCTACCTTATAGAAGCTGCATGACGGCTTTTTGTGTGTATAAAAAAGCCGCAGTTCAAGCTGATCATCTCTCTGAATTCTATGATTGGTGCAAGTCCGTCGGGCTTTGTGGAATCTATGAATACCCTTTTGTTGATCGAATCCCTGAGATCCAAATCCAAGCTTTAGAGAATTTTCTTAACGGGATGTGGCAGTTAACAGACTCGGGCTCGTCCACTGGTTCTCCAATGGGGTCTACAATTGATTCTTCATCGAGCTCGGTGGAAGATGCTCATAAGCAACTTGTGAGATTTAATCATTGGGTTCAATTTGATGAAGATGAAAAGAAGGAAGAAAAGACTATGAGTTGGGAAGTGTTGCTTGAAGCATCGGTCATCCTAGCGCCACTTTTGGTCTCGAATAACTACTTCTACTATGAGCACGATAGCTTTGATGTATCATCAAACGATTTAAAGGAGCAGACAGGTAACGATTTGCAACTTCAAGTGTACGATCCTTATGTGATCAACCCATTTCACCAGGCTGAACTATACGTACAATAGTTTTGTTGCACCAAATCCTACAACATCGTTTTAGGAATCAAGATTGTTAGATATTATTTCATCATTTCATTGAGGATGTATCAACTAAAACGTTGGTTTCCGTTTTTCCTAATATATATACTTTTATACTCCGTATTGTATTATAAAAATTTGTATTGTTTCATTCTTTATGTCACTCTTGAATATTGATTTGTGACCAAAATGCATACATATTACTATTACTAATAACTAATATACTCATTTGTCGCACAATACCACGTCGTTTTATGCCAGCGGAAAAAATAAGCCCAACAACGGCCCAAAGTAAAAAAAAATATTTCCAGCGGCTCAAAATAGAGGAAAAAAAGAAAAATTACAACTTTTAACTATTTACGATTTTTTTATATAATAAACTTTATTTATCAAATATATAACACATATCTACCGATTCATTCAGATAAAAAAATACCGTCGGAAAGATTTTTCGAATTGCGAACACGAGCCCAATATTGCAATGTTTCTGACATACGCACGATTTTATAAAAAATGTTGAAGTTTAATATAAATATAAAAAACAAAATTTACAAAACGTACCCTCAACTTTTAACTATTTACGATTTTTTTTATATAATAAACTTTATTTATCAAATATATAACGCATATCTACCGATTCATTCAGATCAAAAAAATATCCGTGGAAAGATCTTCGAATTGCGAACAAAATGAGCCCAATATTGCAATGCTTCTGACATACGTACGATTTTATAAAAAAATGTTGAAGTTTGATATATATATTTTAGAAAAAAAACTTTCAAAACACACCCTAAACTACCTAATAACTATAAAATAAACGACAGATGTCAGAAACGTACAATTCTGTAAAAGTTTAAATTATATAAATAACCTATACTTTTTTGCCATTTACGACTGTATTTAAAAACAGATTTCGCATTCATACTTAACTTATATACATACTAAAAGTCGTTCGCTCTATAAATAACATATATTTTTTTGCCATTTATAACTGTATTTAAAAACAGATTTCGCATTCAAATTTATATTTCTATACATACAAAAAGTCGTTCGCTCGCCCAAAAATTCAAATCACGCCGTTTTAATCTTTCAAGGACCGTTAACGTTTATGAACTTTAATAATTAAATACATTTGATATATGATTCCAGGTAAATGTCATACTATATAAATACGAATGCCACATATTTTGTTAACCAGAAAAGTAAAAAATAAAATAATCACCCCAACGACAAATACTCATTCAAATTCCATGATTGTAAAATAAAATGCATGTGTTGCATACAAGTCAACCCCACCGCAACGCTCGGACACATTCTCACTCAATATTCATTCAAAATCGATTCGCAAAAAAATTATACTCCGCTACAACGCGCATAGATATCTTACTTGTTTTTCTTCGTAATGAATCATTTCGCAAATCAAATGATGCTTATCATCAATGGGCTGGGTTTGCTACCCACTACCCACCATGTATGATAGCGGTCCTTTTTGTTTTTGGTTCTTTTGGTTTTCGGTTATCTTTAATAAGGCATTCCAATAATATCTGAATAAACTCAAAATCGAAATCGAACCGAACAAAAGAAAACCGTTCCAAATTTTTAACCAAACAGAATTGAATTAAATATTCGGTTCTCTGTTTGGATATGGTTTTAGCAAACCGAATTCACATAAATATATAGATTTTTTTTATATATTTATGTAAAAAAAACAATAAAACTCTTTCCCAGTATAAATACAAGACTTTTTATGCTTGAAATTTTTTTTGTGCTAAAAGTCTACTTCCTCCGTTCCAAAATTATTGTCCTCTATTGATTTTTTAAGTCTTTTTTTTCCAACTTTGAACTTAAATATTTTTGTTTGTGTTATATAACACTTAATAAAAAGTAAATAAATTGATTGGTTTTTAGATGTATTTTCATAGCCCTGATTTTCATCAAGTATTATATAATACAAACAAAAATATTTAAGGTTAAAGTTAGAAGAAAAAAGACTTAAAAAGTCAATAAGAGACAATAATTTTGAGACGTGGGGAGTATATAATTAAATGTGTAAATAATTTCGAATATGTAATTAAGGTTATTCGGTTCGATTTAATCCAATTTGAATACGTTTCGGTTCGATTTCTGATTTTTCCCAGAAAAAAATTAACCGAACTGGTCAAACCAAATGAACCAACCAACCCGATAACCGAACCGATTAACACTCCTAATTTTAATACTTATTGTGGGTTGCTGCCCAACCGACTGGTTTTACAATCAGTTCTCAAGAGATAAATCGCATAATCAAACATAAATGTATGGAGGCAAGATTGAACTAATGACATCCGCTCTATGTTGCTGGTACCCAACCATTAAACTTCTATTGTGAGGCGATTATATGTATTAATACTGCAAGTGAGAATCTAAGTACCATTACGAATTGCTTATTTAGAAAAAAAGACTTGGCTAGTACTAGGAAAATAAGGAAAGTTGTTGTAATAATCTATATAAACTAATAGGATCGAAGGTACTATTACAAATTGGTTAAAGACTAGAAAGCGTCAAAATGTTGTTGCATTCACATTCCAAGTTCACAAACGACTTGGTCAGCTTCCCTATAGCGACTTTATTTTTGGCGAAACAAAATTACGTCATTAGTAACTATGTTGATATATATTGATTTATTTTAAGTTCCTTTATAGTGTTATTTAGATAGATTCCATGTTAAAATATTGCGTATATAGATTTTATTCGGAAACCATGTTCACGAGAGTATTCCTAGTGCCAATGTTTTGAAAATCGGGTATTAATCGAGTTCATTTATCGGTATTATTGAAGTGTCGTTTCAAGCGGTTTAACCATTGGGTCAATCGGGTTTTCTAAAAATAATTAAAATTTATTTTAAATAACAAAAAATTTAGTTTAAAAGTTATGATTAATCTGTATATTGAGCCTAAAAAAACTTTTACCAAAAAAGATAACATGTAAAACTAAATTACGTCGTAATTAGGGACGGAGCTAGTAGGGTAACTAGTGGGTGTTGAGCCACCCCTAATCAACCTACTTCTCTTATGAGTTACTTATATTACACGCCGCTTTTCTACTAGTTTTTTACCTTCGGCCCCCTTATTACTATAATGTTTTGCGTTAATCACGGCTGACCTCCCTTAACTAAAAATCCTGGCTCCGCCCCTGGTCATAATTACATATAAATAACTTGTGTTATTGTAAAGAAAAACAAGAAAGAAACCTAAACCCGGTTGGGTCTTGAGAACTAGATTTCTAAAACTCGGCGGGTGTAACTAGGATTCTAAAAAAACAGGTCTAATTTGGCAAGTTTTCTTGATCGGAATCAGTTGAACTGACCAAATCAAACCCGTTTCAAAACACTGGCTAATAGAATGGAATTCAACAAAGTAAGAAATCAGGTATCCATCGCCTGAGAGAGGGAGTCTTGAGAGATAAACCAACAAAGTAAGAAATCAATCTAAGAGTATGAGACGATCAAGACCCAACGAAACTAGATTTCGGTATAATGGCCAGGCTAACAAGCCTCGATACACCGGGGTCTAACAAAAACCCAATGCATCGATTATGTTCTATAACTTCTAGCTACCGTTAGTTTTGCTACAGAAATCCATATCATTATGTGGTATATGTGACATCAAAAAGCCATACTGAAATATATTCGTCATTAGAGTTGTTGGAATATGAACAAATATAAATTATATATGTCCGTGAATTATTCGAGCATAAAGGGACGCACACGTTAATATGTAAAACAATGTATTTAATATATTAATGTAATATATTAATTAATGTTTAAACAAACGATCGTTAAAAGTTTGACAAGAATAAACATTAGTCGTTAATAGTTAAAGGACTAATATGCAAAATCGGGAAAAGGAAAAGATTTGGTTTGTCCCCCTCCCTTAGCCGGCCAAATATCTCCTTCCATATGAAAGGGGATTGCTTGCTTTCTCACAAAGATTGTAAGGGCTATAAAAGGAGGTCTTAGGGTGTTTTGTAAATCATAACTTGAAACCTAAAAACCCTAAATCTCTCCTTGCTCTTTCCCTTGGTCGACCGAACCTCAAAACACTTTGAAGGATTCAGTTTTCTCTTTCCCCTTGTCGAACGAACCAACAAACAAACCCTTAGGGTTTTTCGTGTTGAGGTTTTACAATCAAGAAGGTGCTTCGTGTGTTGATTAATTCAAAGACGAAGAGATCGTTTGGTTAAACACTATTAGTACTAGCATACACATTGTTTGCTAAGAACGTATTGTGTGTGAATACTTAGAGAGATCATTCTTTTGATCTTGGTGGTTTCGCGTGGTATTATACACACGCGTATATTGAAGACGGTGTTACGTTTATTGCTATAAGCAGTCTAACGTTCCTTGCTAAAGGTATATATCTTCAATCCCTTGTTAATTATAAGTTCTATACGTGTTTGATCTTTCCGTTGCGTACTCGTGATATGTTTAACTGTTTATTAGATCTAAAATCCCAATAGTGGTATCAGAGCCATCGTATATGAATTTGTAATTACAAGAATAAAATTAGACAAACAAATTAGGGTTCTTGATTAATTTTTAAGCCCTTTGGGCGTTTTATGCATCAAGATTCGATCTTTATGCATCAAGATCCAATTTTTATTGGTTATTAAAATTGATTAGACGATTTCTAGGTTGTATGCAATTTTATGAATAAAACTTGATGTGTTTAAATTGTTAATTGATCCGGTTTTATGTTAGATTAATTGTTAATTTGGCATCCATGATAAATACATGCAATTTATCGTGGAGGCGATATATGATATTAATCTTGTTAATTGTTAAAATTATTATGCAAATATGATGATCAAGACCTAAAACATAGACATTAAATTTATGTGGTTATCGATCCACGACTTTAAAAGCTAGGGAAGACCTTGGCATGTCTTAATGGGGCCTAAAAGTTAATCTATGTGCTATGTGGTGTATATTTGTATAAGGCTTACGCAATCGATTATGTCGATGGATGTGGCCGGAGTTTATAGGACGAAGGAGCCTTATATGGATACATACATGTTTTAATTATTAGATAATTAGGATCATTATGAATATTTGCATGGCTTAATTGTTAAGTGTTATTAGTTGAATAAATTGTTATGTGAATTAGTTTTATGTTTATATTGTTTTATTTTAAGTATTGGACTTATGAGAAAATAAAAGGGTTTTTCGAAAATAAATATAAACATGACTAATTATTATGAAATCAGATTTATTATGGACTATTTATAGTTCATATTGTGTTTCCAAATTAAAGTTTTATTTTGAATGGTTAAAACTGGACGCTATGGACTCATGGGAAGTACGACTCATCCACTAGAACAAACTATAAGAGAAGTTTAAGGAGGATTTTCCTAAAGATTTCAGGTTTTTAATACGCTTTGCGCTGACCTGATTCTCCACTTCTTTGTGTGTTCGATTGGAGTTACCGTGAACCATGAAATGTCACTACAGTGTCATTATTAAAACATAATTCTTTATATTTGGAAACACGTTAAATCGTCAATTTTACAAAGGTAACACTATTTATACATTAGATGTATAGAAAATATGTGATACCGTAATAAATAACTTAATTAAGTAAAGTTTTTATTAAAATCAATGATACGAAGATGTATGCATGCTTCTTCGTACATGTTTGTCACGACAAATATAATACCTTTTTCTAAATAAGTTATTGCCATCCAATTTGTAAAAACACTTGTAGATGCTTTTTACTATGCGTGAGACGTATGTAGATCGTAATCTCAAGGTAATTGTACACTTTTTTGTGAGACGTTAGTGTTACACAATCACAGTTTTTGATTGGACCACTTGATCGGTTAGATCGAGGCATAGATGGGATGAAACATGCTTACTAGAATATTATTGTAATAAAGTAAGTCCCATAAGGCTCTAGGAATTGCACCGGTGGCAATTATTGATCGTCAATTACCTTTTGATTACACCATCACTAGTAGATCAACTGATGTGGGGGTGGTACGTCAAGTAGGATCCTAGCCTGTAGAAAATTAATTATTTATTTGATTAAACATGGGTAGTTAATTTTTTTCAAGGAGTATTATCGAAAATACTAATTCTTGAACTTTACTATGTTTTGTAAATGGTACTACCTGTCTAAAACATAAACCATTCGGCTTTCAGGTCGATGTTTAAAATTTCTGGAAACAATTTCAATGACTGGTTTCGTTAACTTAAGATTTCAATGACTAGTTTCGTCAACTCAAGCTAGTCTTGCGAGTTTTAAAGAAAATGTTTGTCATTGAACAGCCATTACCCGCAGCTCCTGCTGCTAATTCCGAGGCACAAGTGTTATTAGAATGGAATGGGGTTTATGATGCATATAATGAGGTTGCTTGTCTTATACTTGGTAGTATGACTGTTGAGCTTCATCGACAGTTTGAAAACTCCTCACCATATGACATGATAAAAGAGCTTAAAGCTATGTTTGAAAAACAAGCTGGAGTGAAAAGGTTTGACCTAATCCAAACTTTCCATGCTTGCAAACAAGAGGAGGGTAAACCAGTTGCTGCATATGTCATCCAGATGAAAGGATATGTAGATCAATTGGAACGTCTTGGTTATGTGCTACCACAGGATCTTATAGTAGGTCTTATCTTAAATGGTCTTACTAAAGATTTTTCTAGTTTTGTAAGAAATTACAATATGCATAACCATGGGAAGACAGTGGGTGAACTACATGCTATGCTCATTGAGTATGAAAAGAGTTTACCTAAAAAGGCTGAAACACCACAAGTAATAATGATTAAAGGTGGTAAAATCCCAAACAGCCATAAGAAATCGCTTAAAGTTAAAGGCAAGGGTAAAGCTAATGGCAAGGGAAAAGATAAACAAGTTTATATCCCTAAGCCTAAAAATCCTAAACCTTCTGCTAAAGAGCACCCAACTAAAGATGAACGCTCCCCCAACTGCAAGGGAGGTTGGTTCCTTGAAAGAGAATTGTTCCTATTTGATAAAATTTTGAGTAGGTTTGTGAGATCAGTTTAAGCTTAAAACCATTTTGAAGCTTATTTTGATTGTGTCAGCACGAGGGGAGTCTTTCTCATTTATGCTTGCTTGCATAAATTTGATTAAAGCTTTTGTGAGTTTAAAATTTGTTAGAATTGTGTTCTTTAACACTCAAACAGATTGTGTTATGCAGGTTATCCCTTAAGGATTCCTGCATTTGGTTTTAGCTCTCTTGTCAAAGTACTTCAGTTACTACTGCTGCCCTTTTAAGCTTTATATTAAGCTAGTGTTTGTATCTTTTAGGATCTAAATTTCAGTAGGTTTATAGATTTCACATAGCTTAATATAGATTAGAACTTGTTTTTCATTTCTAGCTTAATTTCTAGTCTGCATTTGCCCTTAAAATTTCATTAAAAACCTGAAAAAGCCAAAAATCAGTAGTCATGATATTGTACCAAATGATAATTCTATTTATAATGTTAGCACTAAAAGAGCCAAACGCAATTTGAACTCTACTTATCTATGACACTGCCGTCTTGCTCACATAAGTAAGAAACGTATTGAAAAGCTACAACAAGAAGGGCTTTTAAAATCAACAGATGATGAGTCATTTAATCAATGCGTATCTTGTTTATCGGGTAAGATGACAAGGAAATCGTTTCCACATCGTCCCGAAAGGGCGACTGATCTTCTTGGAATAATACATACTGATGTCTGTGGTCCACTTAGACATGTGTCAAAACAAGGTGCTAGCTACTTCATTACATTTACGGATGATTATAGTCATTATGGTTATGTTTATTGTCTTAAACATAAACATAAGGTCTTTGAAACATTCAAGGTGTTTAAGAATGAAGTGGAAAATCAACTCGGGAAGACAATCAAGGCTCTTCGATCAGATTGAGGTGGTGAATACATAAGCCAAGAGTTTAAAGATTATCTTAAAGCTTGTGGAGTTGTCCAGCAGCTTACTCCTCCATACCAACACAACATAATGGCATGTCTGAAAGGAGAAATCATACTTTGTTAGACATGGTTCGATCAATGATGAATCTTACAACTCTGCCGTTATCCTTTTGGGATTATGCTCTAGAGTCTGCAACACGCATTCTCAATATGGTTCCAACCAAGAAGGTTGATAAGACTCCATATGAACTATGGTATGGAAAAGTTCCTAATTTGTCTTACTTAAAGGTATGGGGATGTGAGGCGCTTGTAAAGCGGGATACGCCTGACAAACTCTAACAAAGATCTGTTAAGTGTATCTTTATAGGATATCCAAAGGAAACGATGGGCCACTATTTTTACTTCCCACCTGAAAACAAAATAGTTGTTGTGAGATATGCTGAGTTCTTTGAGAAAAATCTCATAGCTCAAGAAGTTAGTGGGAGGGCCATAGATCTTGAAGAAATTCAAGATGAAGATACATCACCTTCTAAAATCACTAGCAAAATTCCTATGGAGGTTGAAGGTTTTGAACCACCTCAAGAGGAAGAGATTCCCATTCGTAGGTCTGTAAGGACACGTTGAGCTCCAAATCGTTTATGTCTAAATGTAGAGGCGGAGGAGCATAGTTTATGGGATCTTAATGAACCCACTAGCTATAAAGCCGCGATATTAGATTCAGAATCTAATAAGTGGATCGATGCTATGAATGAGAAAATATAATCCATGATGGACAATATGGTATGGGTCCTGGTCGATCTTACTCCTGGCTGTAACACTGTTGGGAGTAAGTGGATTTTTAAGAAAAAGACTGACATGGATGGTATTATACACACCTATAAAGCTCGTCTTGTAGCAAAGGGTTATACTCAACTCTACGGGGTTGATTATGAAGAAACATTCTCACCCATCGCTGGCATTAGAGCTATTAGGATTCTCATATCTATAGCGGTATACTATGATTATGAGATATGTAAAATGGTTATAAAAATAGCCTTCTTAAATTGTTATCTTGATGAAGACATTTATATGGTGCAACCTGAAGGTTTTGTTGATCCTAATCATCCTAAAAAGTATGTAAGCTTCAAATATCCATTTATGGTTTTAAGCAAGCATCAAGAAGCTAGAATAAAAGATTTGATAAGGAAATCAAAAGGTTTGGATTTGCTCAAAATCTTGATGAGCCATGTGTATATCAAAAGGCTAGTGGGAGTAATGTTACATTCCTCATCTTATATGTTGATGACATAATCATCATAGGAAATCACAATCCAAGTTTACAAAGTGTAAAAGATTATCTTGGAAAGTGTTTTGCTATGAAGGATTTGGGAGAAGCAGCATTTATTCTTGGAATCAAAATCTACAGAGATAGGTCAAAGCGATTGATTAGACTTGGTCAAAATGCTTACATGGATAAGATCTTAAAGAGATATAGAATGGATAATTCCAAACGTGGTCATCCCTATGCAAGAAAGACTTGACTTAAACAAAACATAAGGTGCTTCAACACCTGAAGAAGTGAAGCGTATGCAAAATGTACCTTATGCTTTAGCTGTGGGATCCATTATGTATGTTGTAAGATGCACTAGACCTGATGTTGCGTTTGCGTAAAATATAACAAGCCGTTTTCAACAGAATCCTGGTAAATGTCACTGGACTGTTGTGAAAAATATTCTTAAGTATTTTAGAAATACTAAAGATATGTTTTTGGTTTATGGTGGAAATCCGAAAGCTGAACTTCGAGTTATTAGCTATTATGATGCTGGATTTAAGACTGATAGAGATGATACAAAATCTTAAACAAGATAGGTCTTCATTTTGAATAGAGGCGCAGTGGACTGGAATAGCTCCAAGCAAAGTACTACTACAATGTCTGCTATAGAAGCTAAATACATAGTTGCTTCGGAAGCTGCGATGGAAGCTGTTTGGATTAGGAAGTTTATTTCAAGGCTTAGTATAGTACCAACAATAAACGAGCTTATTAGGATGTTTTCTGATAATTCAGCCACACTTCATTTTGCCAACGAACTGGAAGTTCAGAAAGGCACCAGACACTACCATAGGAGATATCATTATGTTTGTGAGTGCATTGCACTAGGTGAAATAAGATTCCTTAAAGTTCACACATATGACAATCTGGCTGATCCTTTTACGAAGGCTTTACCTAAAGGAAAGCTTACTCAACATGCTAGGAGCATGGGACTTCGTTTAGCTAGTAGTTTCATGTAGATCTGTGTTTAGTATTTGGATAAGGGATGTTTGAACAATTTATTTTATGATAATGATACTTGGTATTTTGTTATACATATATCTTAAATTGTATCCTATATTTGCATGTTTAAATCCGTGAATAATAAAAGTTATTATTCTAAATTAATCCGTTGTCAATTAACAATATGGGAATATTGTTAAATTAAGACAATTCTGAGTGATTGGTGATATTGTTGATATTAAGGATGTGTCCACCAAACTCACATGATATTCATAAGATGAGTATTGGATTTCCCCAACACAAGGATATTACTTTATGGATCGTCGTCATCAAGTAAACCTTGTAAGTGATTTTATTTACAAAATCCTTAGACTTGAGATGCAAGTAGGTCTTGCATATGTGGATAATCCTTCTTGATCTAGTCTAAGTTATCCTGAAAAATGGATAACTAATAAGGGCTATTTCAGAAGTGATTTTGAAGCATGATGACTAGGCACTTGTAGTCAATATAGAATTTGTTCCTTCAAAAGTTGAAGAATGATGCCACTGGGCCCCTCGTAGAATTAATCAGATGTGTGTATGGCCGTACCTGAAAACTCATGTAGATATGTCTCATTGATTTTTGGTAATCTTGATTAGTTACATATACGAGAAACAGAATCGTTAAATAATGGAATGACATTGATCCATATCCATTTTTAACACGGTATCGGAAACAAAGGGATTGTAAATTCATAAATCATTATGTCCGTGTTTTGAGAAACCACACTCGGATGTTTCTGGGTGCAATTGGCGTGTTGTAGGACGCTTACCAATGTTATTATATAATTTATACATGTCCAAGTGGGAGCTTTTGCAATATGAAGTAATATAAATTATATTTGTTCCGGGAATCCATTCGACCTAAGGGGACGACACGTTTATATTGTAGAACAATGTATTTAATATATTAATGTAATTATTAATTAATGTTTAACAATGAACGTAAAAGTTTAACAAGAATAATATATTAGTGTTAAATAGTTAAAGGTCTTATATGCAAATCGAAAAAAGGAAAGATTTTGGTTTGTCCCCTCTCCCTTAACCGGCCGAATATCTCCTTCCATATGAAAGGGGATTGCTTGCTTTCTCACCAAGATTGTAAGAGCTATAAAAGGAGGTCTTAGAGTGTTTTGTAAATCATAACTTGAAACCTAAAAACACTAAATCTCTCCTTGCTCTTTCCCTTGGCCGACCGAACCTCAAAACCCTTTGAAGGATTAGGTTTTCTCCTTCCCCTTGTCGAACGAACCAACAAACAAACCCTTAGGGTTTTTCGTGTTGAGGTTTTACAATCAAGAAGGTGCTTCGTGTGTTGATTGATTCAAAGACGAAGAGATCGTTTGGTTAAACACTATTAGTACTAGCATACACATTGTTTGCTAAGAACGTATTGTGTGTGAATACTTAGAGAGATCATTCTTTTGATCTTGGTGGTTTTGCGTGGTATTATACACACGCGTATATTGAAGACGGTGTTACGTTTATTGCTATAAGCAGTCTAACGTTCCTTGCTAAAGGTATATATCTTCAATCCCTTGTTAATTATAAGTTCTATACGTGTTTGATCTTTTCGTTGCGTACTCGTGATATGTTTAACTGTTAATTAGATCTAAAATCCCAACAAGAGTGTCCTTAAACAGTTTTGGACTTAAATCAAACATGTATTATCTATTGATTTAATATATTAATAGAAAGAAATTATTAATAATAGATAACCAGAACTGTACTCAATCAGGAGAATGTGAATCAGCGAATATTAGACAAAAGAGTATACGTGAACTTGTCAAAACCCATAATTGAATGTGAACATGACTAATTGTGTATTGAATATGTGCAATTCTATCAAATTCTAGGATTCTCTAATTCTTCTAGGATTTCATATTTGAAGATTTCAGAAAACATTCTAGAAATGAATAACATTATACTAAGCGTGTGACTCTATATTAACTTTATTTTTACCGTGTTGTTCTATAAGCATGTGTTCAAACACGTAAATGTTTTGTAGGAAAAGCTATATCTTAATGGTACAAAAATAGATTGCTATTCAAAATCAACATTCACGAATAAGCAGCATTTACAATGCATGACAATCAAATAGAGCTAATTTGCAGATCCAAAAATTCTTAATGTATGTTCGGTGTAAACTTGTGTAATTTTCATGACTGCATGATGTGTTTGAGTACAATATAAATAATGTTAATTTATTAAACGGGCGTGGCCCAATATAAACAATTCTAACACTAAATACTAGTCCGCTAACAGCTCCTCGCAGTTAAAGTGAGAGGGCGCATAACGTTTAGATTGATGCAAAATTCATCAAATAGGGCAGACGGAAGACCCATAGTGGAAATATCAGCATACTGATAACTTAAAGGAACATGCAAAACGCGAACATATCCTAGAGCAACATGATCTCGAACAAAGTGAATGTCAATCTTGATATGCTTCGTGCGTTGATGTTGTACGGGGTCAAAGATAAATAAACCGTATTCACATTATCACATAAAACAATAGTGGTCGAGTGAAGCTCTCGAAGAAGATTTCGCAACCATGATGTCTCAGCCACTGCATTGGCAATATCATAGTACTCAGCCTCGGCACTAGAACAAGACATGGTAACCTGCTTCTTAGATGACCAAAACAATAAATTATTGCCAAAGAAAACACAATAACCTGAAGTAGAATGACGAGAGAAGATGTCGAAGAAGAATACAACTGAAGATCATAATCCAAAGTGCCACAAACATAACGTAAGATCCTCTTAAGAGAGGCAAGATGAGGCTCCCGAAGATCATGTGAGACTTCCATTCTCTAATTGTGATAAGATTAAAATTTTGTTGAACGGAAATTAAAAAAAAAATAAGACCTGGTTGTGACATCATGTGTATTTGTGTAATTCAATAATGAGTTTGAATATAATATAAATAATGTTAAGTGATCAAACTAGCTTGATCAAATACAATACTAACACTAAATACTAGTCATGTGACACTCGAATCATAAGTACCATTTACAACTACACAAATAAGACTGCGCCTTAAATACCATTTAAACACATGAATCAGGTGCACTTAGGCATAACGAACCAAAAACATGTCCATCGCACGGTCATTGTTCGTCTAAATTTCTAGTTAAGAGCATTTATGAAGTTAAACTACTAAAGGATGAGTAAAAAACTTGGATGAATAATGGAATATGTTCATTCTTCAGTAAACACATTAGTCTAAATGCAAATGATCGAACCATATATTATCATTCAAAGCAGCATAATTTTTTATACAACAACCACATAATTGTTTTTTCTACACATGCGTAAAAAGAAAATCCAAAAAGTAGAATCTTGTTCATTATGATATACTTCATATAAACAAATAATTGCCAAATTCACACCAAGCAATAAAGTGAAGTTACCAATAGAATCGATTGTTTATAATCATCAATCTTATATGCAAAAGAATCATTTCTCCTATGTATAAACTCTGTTAAATCTACAAATACTCAAATCATGTCCCTAAACTATAAAACATTTGTTCAAAAAGGCCTTTTAAGGTTCTTGAAATCCATAGAATCAATACACTCAACTCTTCCTCTATGCAAATTTAACCCCTTCAACAATTCACCAGCTTTTTCCTTTGTTTTCATAGAAGAACCTACTTGTAACAATAACAAAAGCTTTTGAAATGCACCTACTTGAAGTCCTTCCATTGCCACATCACCCTCATGTCCAATACTTTTTTCATACTTGCTCAACTTCCAAAGAATCGCAACTGAAAACTCAGTCGCGATATCTGAAACTCGCAAGAGTTTCTTCACAAGTACGGGGACAGTTAATGCGTTGGCGTGGGCTCGTTCGAGCCCTTCATCAATGCTGCAAAAGCCGTCTAGTACACCTAATGCTTTTTCACATAAGCTTCGACTGCTGTCTACGAGCATTTCTAGTAGCTTTTCGGTTAGGCCCATGTTGAGAAATGTTATTATCATGGTTTTCTTTTGGTTAAAAGAAGCTGAAGGTGTGACTAAATGGTAAATGGCTAACAATGACGCGTTTGTTGTGGAGGCATCAATTGGTTCCATTATGAGCTTTGCTAATGATTCGACGCTTCCTTCAATTTCCGCAAATTCGTGTAGTTTTATTTTGTCGGATGAGAGGATTTCTTTAAGTATCGAAACTGCATTTCTTCGACCAGATAACGTCCCTTGCTTCAAAATTGTGACAAGGGTACGTAAAGATTGGTTTGACCCGAGACCAGACTTGGTCTCTTGGTCAAATGGACGAATCAGGGGTAACCCTGACAGAATTACTTCCAAAACCGAGGCGTTTTCTTGACTTATATCATAAGAAAACGACTCAAACGTCTCAGATAAAACCCTACCGGACCCATTTAACATAATGCATCTCTTATTTCTCTCGCTCTCCTTAGCTAAATCCTTAATCTTTTCAACCAACTCAATAACACCTTCCTTATCATTTTTCGCCCTCATTGACACAATCTTGGCTAAAATATCGGACACTTGATATGAGCTAGTAGGAGCCCGAGGGGTCGGGATACGATCAAAGCCATACGACTTATTCTCCACACACCAATCTTGGATCATTTTTCTTATCGTATGGTTCGGTACTGGCTCAAGACTCTTTAACTCCACCCCAGTCACTGGACAGGTACGCTTCCCATCTTCGAATATCCATCTCTCCACGCTCTCTCTATCGTACGTTATCCCCGTGGATAACGTAACCGGGTCTTTCATCAACTCTAGCGATATCGGACACATAAAATGTTCCGGTACGCTCACTTCAACCTCTAGATCCATCGGTCTAGGCCCTTTCTTGATCTTGTTAGCATTTCTTAATGCTCTACGATTTCTATAAGCAGAAATCATTATAGGGACTTGTTAATATTATATAAGGACTCAAAGCAACTTCAAAAAATGTATGTTTTCTGGATTTTGGATACTTTTTTGCTTGTATTATCTTGAGAGAATATGAGTTTTTGTTTATGAAGGTTTTGTGGATTATGTGTTTATATACAAAGGTGATCACATGCAAACGCGGATATCATAAGTTTGAAAAGTTTGTGGGTTAATAATACAAAAGCTGTTAAGGAATTAAAATAATGAAAAACAAGATTGAGGGAAGCGGAAAGTTGAATGTTGACCATTATTAGGAAAGCTTGAAATTTCAAGTTTGAAAGAGTAAAAAACTGAAAATAGAGTTATTATTAGGTAATAGAATAGTTGAAAGTTGAAGGGATGAAGCAGTCAACGTGTGAGGGTCTATGAAGAGGTCGGTGCACGGTTGGTCATTACGAATATAATCTTTTTCCACGTATGTCTTGCCATGATATTTCTTGCATTTGGAATCATTTCTTTTATAAATAATTGTTGTAAACCCGCGTTTCGCTGCGGCGAGTTTTTTCTTCTTTTCGGTTTAAGTTTTTTCTAAGTATTAGGAGTTGCTTATTATTCTCGAGCAATCTGCTAAATAAATGTATAATTCTTATTTAACTTATATTCAGAAAAGTAGGCTGCTAGTGATGAAAACATAATTCATTTTATTTGGTAATTTTTCAGATCAAACAACACTCGGTACCCTGAAAAACATAATCGAATGATACTATCTCCTCTACATTTAATGTTAAAAGCTTCTAATATACCTGTACTATTACAGAAAAAAAGCTTCATCAATAAGTCGCTCATTGCGGCCATGACACCATGTTCACCATTTTCCTACTTGTTTTTGCATAAAGTTCCAAAAAGAGGAAAAAGACCAAATGCAGCAAGTTAGAAAATGATGGATAGCTACTTTTTGTAGATAAAAAATAAGAAAATAATCTACCTTGAAGTTAAGTGCATTAATCAAAATCCAATTCATCTAAAACGGTAACGTGCTTCTCATTTGACGCAACTCGTAATCAAATAAATTTTCCTTTCAATTGAAGCTCCAAACCCAACCTATAATGCTTCGTTTTTTAACATTTAAACCGCAGAACTCTTTCCAACACTCATTTCTTCACAACCCAAAACGCTCTCCAACCCACCCATTTCAGCCCCCAAACGCACCCATTTCATTCCTCATTTCAGCACCCAAATGCACCCATCCCAACCCCCATTTGAGCTCCTAATCCCATCCCCATTTCAGCCCCCAAACTGAGCCATTTTATCCCCCACTTCAGCCCCCAAACACAATTATAAATTTAATGATCCATCAAGTGCAGATGAAATAGTTTGTCTTGCTTCTTGAATATGCTAAATCAAGGTAACATTAGTTCGCTTATAGGCTAGGGCGGTGAACCGTGTGAAAACCATACTGGAAACCGAAAGGAATGCATTTCTCACCGAAAACCAAACCGATTGTCCCGACCGGGTTTGGTACGATTATTTAACCGGCCTAACCCGTTTGAAGCGAATTGGGCCTAAACCATGTAATTCCATTTTTCGGGCCTGTTTTGGGTGAGTATTTGTACAGTTTAGTTCAGGGCTTGCTATTCCAATAATAACTAATGTTCACAGTAGGCATTTGTTCCAAATAATGATGCCCATTAATATCTCAATGTTCACAATTCACACTAAGTAATTACCATCCCAAACTCCCACACTTTTTTGTTCAGTTGAGCAAAGAGGCCTTGGAACCGTTTAATACAAAAATAAAATAGTGGGTGTCTCTTAAAATTCCAAAAGTAATAATCGAAAGACGCAAAATACTCGAAACGATGACCATAGTGGAGGTTGATAGGTTCGGTTTGGTACATCCGGTTCGGGTCAGTTCATGGGTCAAAAGGTTCAGCCATAGTTTCATATATATCATTTAGTTACCCGGTCATTCATCAATAGCCACTTTATTAAACAAAACTTGATCTTAAATAATACCAACATTCATCTAGAACTTAACATGTTGTTATAAAACTCACTATGCGATATTCAAGCGGCCAGCTTACTTAAATTGGAACTTTTGTATATATTCCAAAACTATACGTATGACATGTACATTAATAAGACCCTAAATATATTTTTGGGAACATAAACACAATGGTTCAATACCTCAAACTAAGTTTAGATTAAACCTTGAGATAAGAATGTAGCATCTATGTTTAAATTTCAATATAACGGGAATGTAGAACTAAAAGGGTTACTTTTACTTCTTACATCTAACACATTTCATGTCCTACCATTATGTATATTTTAAGCATGCATACGCATCTGGTGTTTGTGAGGTTATTTACTTGCTGCTCATATGCATTTGGTGGTGGCTAGTGCTAAAATGCAATAGTAAAAGATTGTAGCATGTAGTATATAAAGTTGCAGACTTGCAGCATAGTATTTCACATTTATGCCGACACATGTTAGTGAAATGTCAGTCGTATCTATCAGAGTTGACATATAGTACTAACATGCATGTACTCAAGTATTTCTTTTCTACATTATGACGACACATGTTAGTGAAATGTTAGTCATATTTCACATTTATGCCTACACCGTTAATGAGCCTTAATATAAATTATTAAATATCATTATGATGATATGGTACACGTTGAAAATGTTAGTCGTATCTATCAGAGTTGACATTTAGTACTAACAGGCATGTACTAAAGTATTGGATTATTCAAGTAGAGCGGAGGATATGGACCAAATTACGGCAATCATCAAATATATTGTAGACTCCAGTATAGGACGACGTTGGTCAGAGATAATGGAAACTAATTATATGAAGTTACAATGATCAAAAAACATCAAAGAGCAAAACTCAGGTTCTACTTTTGAAGAACTCACTCTGGTCTACAGGCGTAAATGCGAAATCCATGCTAGAATTGTATTGCAATTACAACAACATAATAAAGGTCAAGGGTAAAGTCAATACCTTATAGTTCTCCTTAAAGTTGCGGGACTGATGTTTGTGATTTCATCCTCATCTTTAAAACTTTATTACCCCATTTTAACTATCGATAGTCACGTCCCCGCACCATATTAACACTCTGATTAGTTGACCCGACCCGAATGCAGTCGTACTTGCAACCGAATGGCTGTAATCCTCCACATTTGGTGCCAATGTGGGCCAATAACCTGGCGTTCTATCCCTTGCCAAGCCACCTTCTGCTAAAATAAAATTAGATAGATTGTAAGTATTTATATTATACAAACTTCAGAAACTTGCAAAACTTTAAATCGGTACTAAATGCAACTATTTCTTTCATGTGTGTTATTGCTTCCTGTTACGGCTGCAAATTACTCTCCATCTCTCATACGCCACTCATAAAAAACCAATTCAAAAGGAGCGTGCATATTGCAACATTAATGTGAGTTTTGGATCCCGAAACTGAAAATGAACAAACTTTGTAATCATACCTTATTCAATATGTTGTTGAATACATCAACCAATAAATTTACGCAGCTAAAACACCTACAAAGCGGTCCCTCGGTGACTTGTCTGGCTGTGGTGGCTGATCTAAAGATGTGAGGACCTTGTCATCATGTTATTCTGTTACCCAAATTACCATCTGAAAAAGAAATTATAAAAAAGAATCGTTACCATAGAGACCAATGATGATATATGAAGACATTAGTAAAAACCATAGTTGCAAGGATCGCCATACCCTTAGCGAATTTCGATCTGGTACGAGCGATCCAATTCGCGGTACGGTTGCGATCCGGATCGCCAGGGATCACGAACCGAAACCAAAAATTGTCGTTCCCAATCGCACCCAATTGTCGTTCCCGATCGTACCGGATCGCGATCCAACACTTTGCAAATCGGCGATTTATAGGCCTCGAAAACGCGTTTGATTACTATGTAATACAAAGTGTGAAAATGGGAAGGGTGAAGGTTTTCTTATATTTAATATGTTTGATTCGGAATTGAAACGGTTTTCTGCTTTTACTACTCTTAAATGTCTTTGAATGGGAAATGAAAAGGTATTCTTCTTTCTTATATAAACAATAATCTTGAACCATCAATTCCATATATTCACAACATTAAAAAAACACAGCCATATCATTGAAGTTTAATTATAAGTTATGACTTGTAAATGTATAAATATATATATGAAACTAAACAATATTATTATTGTGCACGCCGTACCAAAGTATTTGGTACACCGAACCGAAATATATGGTACACCGAACCGAAGCGAACCGAAATGAGCCTACCCCCCGTCGTACCGGATTTTGAGAAATAGCGAACCGCGATCCCGTACCGAAGCGATCCCCGTTCCATGTGACTATGGTAAAAACAAACAAATACAATACCGTTTTTGCCAAAGTCAGTTTCCCAACAGCGTTAGTAAACGAACAATCAACACACTACTGCACCATACTTCTACATGATGTTCAAAATGAAGACATTCCTAAATCCAGATAGGATTAATAGCTATCATATCAAGTAAAACAACGAAAAAGTATGTAAATATATCTGAGATTAAGAAACTTACAACATCGTCACAAGGTAATGCATGCTCCATAGGTGCATTGATATCAGATTCATATTCAATCATTGATCCACTGAAATCTTCTTGAATCTCCCCACTTTGTTTTTCAAAATCACCGATTTTCTTGAATTTGCATTTATGCAAACGATCTATATCAACCATAGTTGCAGCGTCCTGTTCCAATAACAAATTAGTCCTATAGGGTTGCAGAAAATTAAGACCAAACTATAAACAAACATTTACAAAATAAGATGACCAAAAACCATAAGATGGTATGACCTAGTCAAACCAAATTTCCAGCAGACATATATAGTAAAGCACGGGTTTGTATCCCCATTGGTTAAATTTTCATATTGCTTTATCCATCTTAAGCAAAACAGAACTTCTTGTTTCCATTAATTTTCAAAAATGATTCATTCGTCCAACAATTCTTAGGGGGTGCTTGTTTCGGCTTTATTAAAACCGCATCTTAATAATCGCTCATTCGTCCGGCAATTCTTAGGGGTGTTTGTTTCAACTTATATTACCGGCTTATGGCTTAATTGGTTTTGGGATTATGTTTCATAAGCTCGCTTTTTGTGGCTTATTTTAAAGCTTTTAGGCTTATGTAGGTTCATTATGACATAATAAACTTGTATAAGCCAAAAAAATTCAAAATTAGCCACAAAAAAGAGCTAATGAAACAAAAGCAGGAAACCAAATAACACATAAGTCGACTATATAAGCCGAAACAAACAGCCCCTTAGACAAACCACCTACCCAGATTACAGCCACAACCCGACGGAACTATTAATTTTTACCTACAAAACTGATCTAAACACATTCCATGAGCACAACTTATATTCCTTCATAATGTGTTCATGATCATTTTCCCGCGAGAAGTAATGAGAACAATGATAGAATGGATCCCTACCTATGTCTAGATCCCGGATAAATGGAAATTTTATTGATAAGACCTTTTCAATTGTAGCCAATATCTTATTACGAATAATTCCGACAACTACAGGAGAAAAGGAGGCGTTTAACTATTACAGAATGGTGCGATTTGATTTTTTTATTATCAGCAGGTATGCAATCCTTCCGTTTAACCTCACATTCAAATAGAAACTGAAACACAAACAATAATTATACAACAAAAAAAATAGACAGGAGCATAAATAAGAAAGTTTATACAAACATCAACAAATTAATAAGGAAATTGGTCCTTTACCTCTTCCACTACCTTAGCTTTTCCCAGGACCTCATTATTTTCCACTTATTCATCAATTTTAAGTTTTCACCACCTGATGCTACAAAAAAAAAATCAGAATTATGACAATTTACCACAACAAAAAAACAAAAAACATAACATATAGACAATCAAAACAAAGAAAGATTGAATATTTATAACAATAAAAAAAAGGATTAAACCATGAGATAAGAGATAATTAACTGCTTCATCAGGGTGTATAACTGCTTCATCAGGGTGTATAACGTGTTTCTTGACCCCGCTGCTGAAATCCTAGCTACACCACCGCCGCCGCCCCCTGCATCCCATCAAACCTAAAAAAACGACCCTTCTTTGTGGGTTCGATCGAACCACATCTTCATTTTCAAATTAAAGATATGAAAAAGAGAGAGTGTGTGTGTGTGTGGAGGGTTTGAGACTGAATTTGATGTGTGTGTTTTGGGCGGTGGTTTTTCTTATCGATATGTGGTGATTTGGTGGGGGAGTAGAAGATGAGAGTAGAATGTACACGTGTTATCATATTATGCTGGTATTGGTATTAGTTTAAGATTAAAGTTACTGTTTATTAGGAATTAAAAATTATTAAAAAGAGTTACTGTAGAAGATGTGAGGGTGAATACTATGATAAACGTTAGTTTGTAGAATTATTGATAGGTTTTTTATTCTTCAAATTATTGTGAAAGTTCTAAAAATAATAATATTGTATATGTGAAATGATGTGGTTTTGGTCAAAAAATTGTTCCCGAATAGGATACTTTTATAAGATACCTGACTAGTACGAGGCGAGTTTGAGGAAGTATCGCGTACCAACAGAGCGTCCGATTAGATATCCGATAAGGATTGAGGCGGGTTTAAGAAAGAATTTGGTAATCAGGTTTCAGGGATGACTGTCGAGCCCAAACCCGACCCATTACTATCTCTACATAAAACGTATGCCCCTATAACGACATTTA
>BQNB010035044.1:3146-47939 GCA_026074375.1 Tanacetum coccineum
GTCGAAACTAGTGAGAGCTACTCACCCGAACAGGGATGTCAATCCCAAATAGATCTATTTATACACTCGCGCTTCCTCAACCGGTCCTCCGGTCAAGAATTTAACAGTTCATGATAATGGGCAATGGTGGGTTATGTTACTTAGGCAAACACGTAAACAGGAAATGATAACCGAAAACACTTGTGTCCAAAAATAAAGTAACCATCATATTCGTAGGAGCTTTGAGTACTTAAATCCATAAGTAGAAAGAGTGTGATATAAATCAAGTAATTGAGTTGGTAATGAGTGCGTAAGCAATTTCGTAAACGTGTATGTAAATGAGTATGTAACGAAATATGAAACCAAGTTTGTAATCAACCAAGTAATTGTGTTTGTAATGAATTGCAAAATCAAGTATGTAAACCAAGTATGTAGAATAGTATGTAAAAGATATTGTAAACGAATATGTAAACAAGTTGTATTGAGCATGTATTCTCCCCTGAGATTTGTAAAGTAAATGTAAAACAAATGAAAGAGGGGCTATAAACTCACCTTAACAAGTAGTCGTCTAAAATAGCAACTAAGTCAAGCAATGGCAACAAGTGGCACCGATATCGACCTAATTAAGTATGACAAGAATTAGTCTGCAAGTTTATGATTAAGACTTTATGTGAGTTTGAATTAACTTTGCAAGTTCATACGTGGTCATGTCATCATTGCTTGTGTGGCGGTGCTTAAGTTGGAACATTTTCTAAGTGTTGTACGTAGATATAACTATATACAAGTGTGTACATACGTGTATTTATATCCCATAAGAAGTATTATTCGCCGAAAGTGTTGGCTCTTGGAAAGTATATGACTACCTATGTACAGTATACGTGGATAATTACCAAAAGGATATACACCGATGAAATCTCTGGTTTTGAAAAAAAAAATAACCGAGAGATCAATACGGAAGTATTGCGAGTTAAATTTTACGAGTTAAAGAGTAACGTCGATAAATTAATAAATATTTATATTTCACCTTATTTATATTTGCTAAGTACCATTATATTAGCTAAGTTTCATTTATGTTTTGTTGTAAAGATACACTTTGTATAAAATTTTATTAAAAATTAGGCATGGTACGTTCGTAGACATAAGTTTTCCCAAAATTATTATTGTTTCAATATTCACCCTTACAAATCCGAATGTTTCATATTTAGTCCCTACGTGGCCAAAAATATCATTTTTAGTCCTAACAAGATTTTTAAGTAAATAAGCTTATAAAAAGTTCAAATAAGTGATATAAAGGATATTTTAAATACGTCAAGCCATAAGAAGCTCGAGATAAGAAATTTTAAAAGTATTGGGCTTCAGCCCAATTTAACCCGATTCGGTAGCAAGTTAAACCAAGTCGGATAGATTTTTAACAAGTCATTTTAGTTTCGTTAAGTTACTTGATTTATCGATCTAGCACTTTAGCTTATAAATGAGCACTAAAGTTACCAACTGGACTTTATGGCCCATTTAAGGGTTCGATGGTGTTTACAAACCATTTTACTTTAAAACCAAATGAGCAATAAAGTGAGTAATTTAAATGTAGTGTGAGCTGTGAAGTCAAAATGAGTTGAGTATACTTTTCCAAAGATGAGCCAACTTAAGATAATATAAGTTCTTGTCTCTTTTATTTTCCTAACGCCACAGTGGCCTATATAGGCCTCTAGTTTATATATGTGGGGCGTATGGAATAAACCAAATAAGCAAATTACATATGCATTTCTTTATGATGTATGATTTGTGAAGTCAAAACTAGTTCAAGTATACTTTCCAATAGTGTGTCAACTTAAGTTAGTATATGGTTTTTTTTCTTTTTTTTTCTTGTCTTCTTCATTTACTTAATACTAAGACAACTTAAATAAGCCTTTAGTTTGCATATGGCTGTCGCATGGATAACATATAAGCCTTAGCTTAGTCGTGAGCTTCCGTTTACGTAGGCATGTTTACTTAAGCACCACACGAGTTAATACGACATGGGTTCTAACAGTTTTACTTAAGTCGAACCGCGTTCCGCATGGTTCATTACGTAACTTTTCATTTTAAGATGACTTTGCTTATGAAATGACAATAAGCGGTCAAGACTTAGGGCATATAAACTGAAACATACACAAAGCTTAGGTTCAGCGAAACTTACAACCCTCGATGTGAGGTTCGGATAGGGAAGACCGAGAACACCAAAACGAGACCCTCATTTTTACGTCTTGACCCGAGGATGCCTTCAAGCTTAACCCTAACCAATGTATCTCCAAGGAAACCCTAATACCTCCAAGTAAACCTAGTTTTCAAGGTCTAAACCCTAACTTGCTTCCTGTGCTTGTAACCCCATGAACCATAAGGGTTCGTATGGTCGTGGTGTTGTCGAACAAGGAAGGAAGACAAAGGAGGGGTGAACCAAAGTGTGTTCTTAGTTTGTAGTTTAGGTAAATGGGTTCATGTGTTTAGTGTTTAAGTCGTTCTTAGTTTCCTTTGGGTGTGTGTGGCGCCTGTTGGCAGCAACATAAAGGAAGAAGAAATGAAGTATTTGCTTCTTGTTTTTTTTTGATGTGTGTGTGCAAGAACTCTTGTATTAACCACTCTTTTATGCAACAAGTATTACCTAAACTATGTCCTAATGCAAAAGATGTAAAAGTGGTTTAGGCTACCAAAGTACAAGTGTTCTCCTCCTCCCTAGGAGGAGGGTACGACTAACAAGGGTAATTTTTATAACTTTAAAATTTTTTAAAATTATAATTAAATATTTTTTACCCTGCAATTTGCACTAGTGTTTAAGTCACGGTTCTACAGTTTCCTTCGCTTTGGGAGTGTGTGGCTGCCTGTTGGCAGCACAGAAAGGAAGAAATAATGAAGTATTTGCTCCTTGTTTTTTCTTTGATGTGTGTGTGGCAGAGAACTCTATTGTATTCAACATCTCTCTTTTGTGCTACGAAGTATTACCCCTAAACTATGTCCTACTGCAAAAGATGTACAAGTGGTTTATGGGACCTAAAGTACAAGTGTATCTCCTCCTCCCTTGCAGGGGGGGGGGGGGGCGGGGGTGCGGGGGGCGGGCGGTGGGTAGGGGAGAGTGGGGGTGGGTGGTGGGTTATGGGGCGGGGGGTGGGTGGGGGGGGGAGCGGCGGGGTGATGTGGTCGGGCGTCGGCGAAAGGGTGGCGGGGGGGGGTGGAGTCGGTGGGATTGGATTTTGGAGGAATTAAAATGGTGTTTTGTTGGATTTCGAAATGGATTTCGATAACAGTTTGTAACCACTAAGTTGTGGGGTTAATTGCAAAATATTTTGATCATAAGGCACCTGGGAAATCCAATATGGATGTAGGCATATGTCGTAAGTGTGTGTGGTTCTTTGGATAGGGTCGTATCTCCTTCGGATGAGTGAGATATCGTCGTTTTACTAAAACTAGTCAAATCTGGTATACCAATTGGAAAAGGAGTATAACTCCATATTTTTGTATTAACTTTTCAAAATAGAATTATGGTACCTGTAGAAGACTCTTAGGGCTATCACCTCCAATTGGTCTCACGTCAATAGCATCAATAAACTTTAAACTACGCTCATTTTCGTAAACTACAAAATTAGTCAAAATTTCTTAGGAGACTGCTTAGGAGCAGTAGCTTGTTGGGTATGTTTCAAAATATTTTTGGTCTATGAAGACCTGGTAAATTAGACTAGGATGAAGAGAAACATCTTAGGTATATGTAGGAATTCGGATGGGGTCATATCAACGCCCGAAGAATGAGTTATCGCCGAAATGGCAAAAACTAGTCAAAAATTAAGACCAGAATTTAAATGAGTAATAAGTCCAAAAAAAATTTACATAGCAACACCTAAATATGTAAAATTATGGATTCTAGATATTGAACAAACTTAGATTTGAGCGGTTGTCCCAGCTTTTGCGGACGCACGTTTTAAGAGATACACTCAATTTAGTATAGCAATAAAATTTTGGGAAATGGCAGCCTTGATAAATAGGGGGAAAATGGTAATTTCACCATGATTCTAAAACTTTTTCGGCAGTGGGCCCTACGTTTCTGGAGATTTGATTCGGAATGTTTTCCGTAGGCGAATACCTCATATCTTTATCATCCATGGATTAGTAATTAGAAAGGTTTCAAGAGGCTAAAGGCTTATTGGTCTGAGGTCATTATTGCCTCAAGGTTTTATCTCATCACCAGTGTAGTAATTGTGCATTCTTTAGCCATTTTTTGGATTTAGAACTCTATGAGATTTAATGTATATGTTGTTCACTTAAGTGGTGCTCGGAGGTTGTAGTTACCTTGAGACATTTGATTCATTAAGAGATTGATCTGACCTCGAGTGTTGAATGATTCCAGTTGATGAATCCTTCGCAGGTGTATGATACTTGCTTGCATAGTCCATGAGTGGGTATTATTTTTTATACTTGCTGAGACCCGTTAACCAAACTATGTTAAATGTTGTTTTGTAGACTGATGGTTTTACAACTGTGGATCGCAATAACGAATTTGTGTGTTGGACAAATGTCGTTGCGCGAAATATACCAATTTTGTTGTATAAACTGGTTGTGTAAACAATGGAAAATGTGTTTTCAAATTTCATAAACTGACCCTATGGTGTCAAATAAAATTTTCCTTTCAAAAAAAAATTACAATAAAAAGAATGGAGGATGGAATGATGCTATCTTCTTTTCTTTCTTTTAAAACAATTATATTTCTGTTTTTATTTTTAATCATTTTTTTATCGAGGAAATAACTTACGCGTGTAGCGTATGAAAAAGGAACGTTTTGATGAGGATGGACATGATGTCGTTTGATCCTCAATTATGCAAATTATGCATAACTTGATCAACTATGCATAATTTAGGAAGAACCATGCTATGTCGGGTAAATCGTCACCCTTAAAATGCTTGATAATTGGGATAAATGTTTGGGTCAAGCTTTCGGAAGGAGAAAATATTTTTACCCCTAATACGGATTCTTATGCAAGTAACCCTACTCCTATTGACTGCATGGAGAGAGTCTCATGTGAGACGTTGTGACCGAGTCATCTCAAAGGGAAAATACCAACGGTATTGTTCAGAACGAGTATGTCTAGAAAGGAGTGAAGTCTAGTTCGTGGTAATATAGATCGGTGGTTATTATGGAGACATGTGCCAAGACCAAGTGTGGTCAGGGTGCTAGTGAGCAATGGTAGGATTGAGTCATCGAGGGTGCGAACCGGATGCTTGTTGTAGCAAGACTTGGTGCGAGGTCGGATAGAACATCTGCATGCCGCGTAACGGCAATTTTTTTTAAGGACTAGTAACAGTATAGAGAGCCATCGTGCATGGATACGTAGAGATACCCAAAAGTCATGGAAAAATGGTAAGGTGGTTAGATGAGGAGATACCAAGAAATCGGATACCGACACTGAAAAAGGATCTTCTTTGAGTCGCAAGGTTTCCGAGGTGAGCCAAATGATAGTATCTGAGGTTGAAGTGAGAAATAAAAAATTCTCCACATTGAATGGTGTTGCAATGTTGCAGCAACCGATGGCCGGAAGAAGACTTCTTTCCCAAAATGGAAATATGTAGTGTATTGTAAACATACCTGACGGTAGAGATTTAAATAAGATACAAACAACACCCTGACTTAAGGTTTAGGTGTATGGCCTTACTCTTGACGTAACGACTTTAGTACTTAATAAGAAGAAAAGATGGAGACTTTAGTCCAAATGGCGACAAATCCATTCCCATCCTAGAGGAACAACAATTTCAAAGTATCTACGTCCTTAAGTCAGAATGGCATTGAATTAAAAATGTGCGTGATTGTCTCGACATGATTAATTTGATTCAACTACATTTGATGCAGGGTGTTAGGACCGAGCCGATTGTGCTATATCTCCATTGGCGTAAAACGTTAGAGTTGATTTTCGGTCGTTTCTATTTCTAGTTCGGTATATACCCGCGCGGTTGTTTACAAAGACGAAAGGGGTTATCAAGAGTATATTGAATATTTCCGCGTCCGTCGTTAATTTAACGAACAGTAATGTGCCATGATGGCTCATTTGCGTTCTTTGATTGTTTCCAATTTGTCTCGACATATATGATATTCTACGGTATATATCTCTGCGAATTATTAAAAATGTGCCTTATGTTTCTCCGTCTTTTGAATGGTAGTTAAGCCGCTTAATGTCGCTTTTGTTGCCTTGATGTGTTAGGACGTGAGTGGGTGGGTATACTTACCTAGATGTAGATAAAGGTTGGTTTGAGAGGTACGCAAGCCTGGTAGTCCATTGTCGATTGTGGCTTGTTAACCCACAAGCATGACTATGGTTGGCTAAAACCTAGCCGTGATTAAGTCGAGATCATTACCAAGAAGCTTGGCCACCTGGCAAGCTCGGTATAATGAGCATTTGATCGGTTGGGTATAATCCCATGTGAGCGGGAATAGTTGTTTCATTGGGGCTTCACTATAAGCAAGCATAATTATTTTGCTAAGACTTTATAATAAGAAAGCATGATTGTTGCTAAGTGTAATAATGAGCAACTGCGATACAAGTGCCTAAGTAAAGCTAGGACGAAATGCGAAGTCATCGTGAAATGACGAATATGTGATTATGTGCTTATGTGATTTTATGTATTAGTGCTATAATGCGTTGATGAGGTCACGTGTACTCTGGAATATTTTCGCAACCGGTGGGCATTGCTTAATGAGACCGGGAGGGCGACGTGTGTTTAGATATTGGATATAGATGTATATTTTGGTTTCGAATATTATCGTATGTTTTGGTTTTAATTAATGACGAGTATTTTTGGTTTTGGATACTGATGCGTATTTTGGTTTTGAACGATGACTTACGCTTGGGATTTGGTTAGCAACGTATGTTTTGGTTTTGTGTAGTAATGTGCGCTTTGTTTTGTTGGAATAATCACCAAATTATGATTTGGATTGATCTTTCGTTTAAAGTCTTTCATTTAAGAATCGACGCGGTTTATGTTTTCCTAGATACGTTCCATGGAGTATTTTTTTTCTCTTGTGATAAGAGCAATCATAGTTATGTTTTGATTTTCGTTGGTATAAATTACCATTTGTTTCGCTGACTTTTCGTCTGGAATCGTCAAGGCGAATATTATAACGCGTGATCTTTGCATTCGAGCATGTGAGACCGTTCAATAATGAGGAAACCGTCTCACTGCAAGCGAAGTTAAGATGAGTAAGAAAGGACGAGCACCGGGACGGTGCTCCCTTAAGGTGGGTGGAATGTAACAACCCGAATTTTACAACGCGTATGACGATCGCGAATTCGACGTCATAATTATTATTTTATAAGTTCATGTGAACGAACGTCGACATTTAAAATTTTATTTGTCATGAATAGTTATTTTCGTACTTTATTACGAACGGAATTTAGAATTTTTTATTTTTTATTTTATCGTTTCGCGAGTCAACGTTTGACCGCGCGATCGTTAAGCGTTTTGAGTATCGTACAAATTCCGACGCGCTTCGTTGTTATTTTTATGATGATAATTTATATTTTATCGTCCTCGTCCCGAGTTAGTCGAAACCGAGTCAAATCTTTATTTTGACGTGAGTTAATATTTTTATTTAATATGTTAAACCAAATTAAGTATGACGGGAATAAATTTAGTCATGAAAGTATAATCCCGAGCCTTTGATTGATTACATAACGAAATAAATAACTTGTACTAAAAATAGAAGGACTATAAGGATGGAGGGACTAAAAGTGTCAAATGGCTAAACTTGTTTTCTATATAAAGCAACTTATACACACATTATATCTCTTTACAAAAATTTTCTCATCTCTTTGTCTCTCTTGAGTCCTCGACTGGCCACGCCAAGACACCACCACCGTTTGTTTTCCGACATGCAACATAATCAACCTACAAAATATTAATCCTCGTGTCAAGGCTTACGTTTCCATATAATAAAATCCTACATGCAATGGGTTTTGAATAAATTTATTTTCGGGTTTAATTCAAGTGTTTTGATTGAAAAGGGTGTTGTACAAGAGTTAGATCAGTGATATTTCGAAGTGGGTTTGGTTGGAAAATCGTTTGGTTTCGGGTTTAGGATTTGTCCGAGGTCACGGCTAGACAACAAAGGGACGAGTCTAGTCTTCCGTTGGTCCGATCTTGCTATTATAGCATCGTGAGCATTCTCTTGTTTCATTTGTTTCATTGTTTTCGTTATTGGTTTGATTTTAATCGTTGCATGTGATGAAATCCGCGATCTTGTGTCGTCTAGTTAGATTTTGTTATTGGTTGATTGAGTAAGTTGAATATTATTTATAGACCATTTTAGATGTGTCGTAAACGGATTTTTGGGCCGAAAATGATTTTTGGCGCGTTTTGAAACATGTAAGTTCTGAGCAGAAACTTTGGCGCGGAAAACGAGGGTCGAGATTTTATAAAATCTACTTTTTGATTGAAAAATATGGTAGAGGGTACTTTTACGAGCGTTTCAGTAATTCGAACGCCCCGTAACTCCTAATAACGAAGAAGTTACGGCGAAAACAAGATTTGAAAACTTGAGAATTTTTCCAACAGCTATTGTGGTTTATTGAGGTGCTGGCAGAATTTTAAATGGCCGATTTGAGCACTTTTGAGTCCGTTTCAGCCTTCCGGCGAAGCATAAAAGGTGTTCGGAAAGACGTTCTACTTTGTCGCGAGGCTTGCTAGTTTTAAAATCGAGTAATAACGGGTCAAAACCCAAAGTCAAATTATGCACTTTTATTAAAAATGTCACAAGTTCCTGCAGAAACTTGCAGGGGCATTTTGGTCATTTTTTGTCGAGTTTTAGGTCTCGGCTAAAACTAAAAAGTTGCCCGGAATGTCGTTTTGCATAAAATATCTTTTGAGTCCGAGTCGTGAAAATGTGATATAATAGGTCGTTTTGAGCGGGTCAGATCTATATAATCTATATATATATATATATATATATATATATATATATATATATATATATATATATATATAGAGAGAGAGAGAGAGAGAGAGAGAGAGAGAGAGAGAGAGAGTTAAGATCAAATGAGAAGTTTTCTTAAAATAAGAAGGATAAGAAGTAACTATAATCCGCATATATCAGAGATGACATCCGATTTAAATTAGATCATGTCTATAATCTTAGATGCATTATAATCGCAACATAATGTTAGTTTTCTAGCTTTTTAAATTTTGCTATACGTATATTTGTTGCATTTTTTATGATTTCTCTTGTTTTTTGCTCCTCAACATGTACCAAAAATCATGAAATCATTTGTGCACATTCTACCTCTATCAAAATTAACTTTCGGAAACTCTAAATGGTGATATAGATGAATAAAATGATCTAATGTAAGTCGTTGAATATCAATTTGTGGTTTTAGTCATTCTCACACTTCTTATTTTATTTATTCTCAACTTGATCCACTAACTATTTACTATATATATATAGTATATATATATATATAACTATATTTTATATTTATATATATATCTATATATATATTTATATGAAATATAAGTTAGTTCGACTCAAAATAATGATAATTTTCTTAAATTAAGGAAGGATAGATGTAACTATAATCGAATACCCGAGATGCACAGGACTTATAATTAGATGCATCTCTATAAAGCTTAGATGAATATTATAATGCATCATAATGTGTTTTCTAGCTTTTAATTAGATGCATATACGTATATTAGATGCATTTCATGATGTCTCATGGTTTTTGGTCCTCTACATGTGCCAAAATCATGAAAATCAATTTGCATCATCTACACATCAAATTAATTTTTGAAGCTCAAAATGGTGCATCTAGATGCATAGAAATGCATCTAATGAAAGTCGTTGTATCTCAAATGTGTGGTTTTTGTCATTTCTCACCACTTTTTATTTTAATTTACTTCTCACTAGATCCCTACTATATATATATATATATATATAATTGAGATCAAATGAGAACTTTCTTAAAGTTATAAAAATGAGAACCACCCAAAATCTCACAAATGACACTCTCTTTAAAACAATATAAAAACTTAATTAATTACAACTAATATTGTTAAAAATTTGATGGGTTCTCTTTTGGAAATTGACCTAAACAAGGTAATACATTTTGATTTGACGTGTAATGTGTATCATGTTTTGGTATTGTGTACGAAGTTTTTAGTGGTTGATGTGTATTAGGTGTATCAATTTATGTATAAGAAAATAGATATTTGAGATTTTAATGTATATGTATCAAATTTTTAATTGTGTATCAGCAAGCCGTTACTCATGTATGAGTTGGTTATTAGTCGGTTTAATGTTAATTTATATTAATATTTTATATTTGTTGTAACATTGCTAAAATGGTTATGTATCGATGTTTTAATGGTATTTTAGATTAGTTCTTATTTTTACAACTTTAAAAAAGTTCTCATATATATAATATATATATATATATATATATATAATATATATAATATATATAAATGACTATAAAGTACGAAGTCAAGAAAGTTCAAGCCGAATGACTTCTGGTCGAAGTCAAAGAAAGTTCAACGTTGTCAACGGGTTGATACTAGACTTGCCGGATGTTATAAAAATAATAAATGCTATTATTATTAGAAGTATAATATTTTAGACTTAACGATTGTTATGAACAAAGAATATTCTAAAAATAGAAACTTTTGAAATATTCAAATACAACACCGATACGAGTAAACGATAACCAAATTGAGCGTCGAGTGTGCGATGAGATAAATAAATATTATTATAAATATAATTAGATGATGAGACTTACTAAAAATAATAACGTTCCGAAAATAGGAACTTTCTAAAAATAGAAAGTTTCCAAAAATAGAATGTTTTCGATTAAGTGACGTATAATATAAATGAAAGAATGATCGTAACTCAATTACATAAAGTTTAGGATCTAGGACGCGCAAGTGGATTTCTCATCACATGTGTATGTAAATTTATACTATTTCAATAGTTGCGACGCACACGCTATTCAATCGTATCTTACGGTATAATAATCGGGAGACATAAAACTATAGGTCGCGGTTGAGTTCGTGTCGAGACATCTTTGGATTGTCACAGTTATTTTGATCTTCGGCTTAGATCAAGGTGAGTTCATAGCCTCGCTTTGAACTATTTTAAATGTTTTTAACCCGCGAGGGGGATACTTGTTGTTTTATGAAAATGAGAACGCTTTATGTTTTGATACGTGATATGATTTCATTGCTATGAGTATATGCCTTTTTTTCTGTATGACCGTTAATTGCCGAGGAGGTGAACGCTGAATGCATTAAATAGATCTATTGGGTTTGACAACCCTGTCTAGGGTCTAAATCCGTTGGTGACACCCTGTAACGGACATTTTGTATTAAGACTAGGGGTAGTGGCATACTTCCCGGTCATTATTTATCCTACGGGATAAATGTGTTAAGGTTCGGTACACGGGTCATGTTAGTGGAAATCATTTTATAACTTGCCTTACAAGCAATGTTATATGCTTTGTTGAACCAAGTATGCATTCTAACTGTGAAATGTAAACTCTATGAATTCACTCAACGTTTTGTTGACGTTTTTAAGCATGTATCTCAGGTTAGGTGTTGTTGATGGTTTGGATGGGACGGAACGCGGATATCAAGGACGGTGTCTTGGTGAAGTAGTGTCATGAATTAAAACAATGTTTTTAGAAACCAAGTCGAGTTGTGACTTTTAGAATTAAATTTCTACGTTGGTATTGGGACCTATGTAACTCTTATTTTCCTTTGAATAACTGAAATAAAATTGTTTTATAAACGTATCACTCGATCGTTTACTGGGACTCGTGTGCATGTATTATGAAGTAGCACCCCAAATGTTGTATTCCGATGCGTATCGTATTTTGGGGGTGTTACAACCAATGCCTACCAACATTTTGAAAACCATGACTACCATGAAGGGCGTCAATGTGACAAAAAATTTCTTTGTGTAACAAACTTGAAACAACCTTTCATTTAAACAAAATATTTATCACTTGTCAATAATCTTCCCTCTATCATTTATCCTCGACACATTCAAGGATTCTATGATAGATACTACTTTGACATACCCACACTAACTCTCCGTTTCCGCATGTATGTTCACGGCTATGCTTGGGATCTAAGGAAGTTAGGAAGGGTGTTGAATGTATCTTCCAAAGGAACCTTGTTCTTTACATAATCAACCGACACAAAAGCCTTCATGAAACTTAAGAATTATCATCCAAGCTCATTTACATGTGACCCCCTAGTCAATATCATCATGATTCAAAACACCATCATGAGACCCAAGTTCCACTATGAAGGTATTCCCTCAAAATCATGGGAGAAACACTAACTTCACCCTCACTTGAATGCATAGGCGTATGTTCTCTTGTCAAACATGTTTGCAAAGATTGAAGCTCAAGAAAGCTTACCCATCATTGTTGGCTACATGCTTTATTTCATCAAAACCAAAACTCCCTTCAACTTCCCTTACTTCATAGCTCGAAGGTTGAGTGATTTAGACTACAACAATGAGGCACTTCCATATGCTAGGGTCATGACAACACTCTTTGAATACCTCAAGAACAAACATCCCAATGATGCCTCCTGAATGATTGAAGTGGAAGAAGTGTCGCCCATGTCCCCACCTTTTACCATGGAATCTCTTGAACTCTAGAATGTTGTAATTAAAATAAAACTTTGCTTGTAATTGGTAATCCCCACCAATATATGCTTGAATGACATGATTTACTTGCTTGAAATAATATGTGCCTTGCTTGCGTATTTATTATCTCTATTATGCTAAACAACTATACATATAAAATGTTATAATATGTATATGAATGTATGCAATAATGTACAAAGTCACAATAATCCATATTTGTACTAATCTATGTCGCCAAGTTTCCAAATTGTAAGCTAACCCATGTTAGACTTGCACATGAGTTTATTTGTGTAGCTTGTATTGTCTTGTGTTTGCTTGTTTCTAGATGTAGCCAAGAACACCTCGAAGGTGATGCTCTTGACCCATGGATCCCGCCTTAAAACAAGAGGGAGCAACGATCTAGGGGGAGCACCTACAATGGTAAATATTTTCTCTTCTACAAAGATATCAACCTTCTAATAAAAGACCAAGATCCCTCCTTTTTGATTTGACAAAAGGGGGAGAAGGAAAGCAAAGCAAGAAGATGCTTATAATCAGGAATAAGCAAGCAATTACAAAAGCAAAGAGCTATATCATACATAGGAGTAAACAAGTTATGTAAGACTCATAAGGTGAAGACAATGTTCAATCTTCATCAAATTACAAGGCCAAGATCAAGACACGAACTTCATCAACGGTGGTCTTCATCTTCGTTACGTTTGTAATTTTATTTGCTTTTCGAAATTTTATTTGTCATCATCAAAAAGGGTAAGATTGTTAGTGCAACATTGACTAGGATCTCCTTTATTTTTTAATGATGACAAATAAAAATTCATAAATTGCAAAATAACAAACGATAGCCTAAACCGTAAAGGGCCACAAGCGAACTTCGTTTTTATTGATTTACTTTGTCGGTTTTCCTCTTACCCGACACATGTGAAAACTTCAATAAAGGTATGTACATGATATTTGAGCATTTGGGAACACTCCAAATGAGGTTTGGACTTAAAAGGAGCAAAAATGAATCCTCCCGTTTTTCTACAAAACACCAACTCAAATCTTTTATCAAACGCCTCTAGCCAAGGCCGAAACTTCTTTCTAAAGCTAGTATGATCATGTTTTCAACATACCAACAAGCAAAAGTATTCATTTGACCTTAATCCAGATTTACATTGTTCCTAATCACGTAAAAGGTTTTACTCCCTTATTGGTCAAACTAAGTCAAATGCCACTTTGCGTAAACGCATCCTTTCCCTTTATGGGATATGCTTTACTAAATATGCAAAACACTTAGCTTGTTTTCATCAAGATGATTAGTGATCAAATCCATTGTTGTGTATCATGGATTAAAGTCTAAATGACTAAATGAGTTTGTGGTATTTGGAGATTAATTATACTTTGAGTTTTCTCATTTCCTTACTTATAAATGTTTTACAAACTCACATGTATTCCTCAAATGTACAAGTTCACACTTCTTTTACATAACCCATTCCTCCTAATCATTTGTTCACCCTTCTTACCCAACAAATGATTTCATCTCTTCCACACACACTTCAAACACCTTATTCCTAAACAATCTCATAACCACATATGCCCACTCTCTTCTCTCTTATTGGAAATGTGATTATGAACCCAAATCAATCATTTGATTTCATCCTTATCTTCATCTTCAAAACCTCTCTCATATAAGCATTTACAAAATAATCCCTAAATATCATCCTCAATATGCCAACTCACATTCCCTTACATAATGTACCTTCCTTGTACTTGTTGTACATTACATATCATCCTCAATATGTTCCTCCACATCTTTTCAAAATATTCTCCCTCACTCATTTACTATTCACCTTCTTCTCCATAACATTTGAATTTCACACACACACTCCATCATCTTCACCCTTGATCAAGCCACTTCATCAATCCAAGTTCCCACACTCTTTTATCCACCATTGGATTGATTTCAAACAAACACAACAAACACACTTTCTCTTCAACCATTGATCAAGCCACCTCATCAATCCAATATACCTCATTCTTTTCTCAACCATTAGATTGAACTCTCATCTCAAGCAAACATACTTCCTCTCACAAACATACACTTCTCACTCACGCAACAAACACACATCTCTTTCTACCATTGATCTTACCACTTCACCGATCCAACTTACCTCTTTTCTTCACATCCTCATCATCCATTTCAAACCAAGATCAATAGGCTCCCTTCTATGACATCATGCCAACTCATTCACAACCCATTCTCTCTTATCCAACCTGTGGCTAATTCAATTTGAAATTTAAATTTCAAATCCCCCCTCTCTCCAAGCAAATGTTCTAAGAATATTCTCTTGTACCATAACTAGCTATTTCAAATCTTTAGTTGGATCACAATTAAGCTAGTTACACTTTGAGGAATACCCCTTTCCGATAATCCTTTTCTCTCTTTATAATATCGAAAAAGCAAAATGCTTTTAAATACTTTACAAACTGTAACACTTCGTAAATTTCGAGTCAATATTTTTAATCCATATCGTATTATTTATTTTACGTTTGAGTAAAAATTTTCTTTTACAATTTTACCGAACTGTTACCGCGCGTTGTCGTAAATTGTTATTTAGCATGAACCGTCCTTAGGATTTTATCCATCTACGTGTCCTACGTAGTTCAATATTCCCATTATATGCCCCAACAATTAATAATTTTTATTTTTAGCGTTTTTTGATTTGTCTCGCGTTTTATGCCTAAATCTTGCACTTTTACCTAAACCTCCTACATTTTTATTAAACCTTCACTTCCTTACACCATTAACAATACAAAAAAAGATATAAGCCATAGGCCGGCCAAAACAATCACACAAATCCCACACACACAAAAAGACGACTTTTCACTCTTCCCTCCTTTCTCTGCTCTATCCCACGACACACAAACAAGAACCATAAGGGTTCTTGTTCTTCCGGTTTTCTTCAATTTCAAGTATGCAAGGTTGATTTCTAAGGTTATTCAAGATGGGTGCAATGTTTAATTCATCTAATTTCAAGTATGTGTCGGTGGGGTTTTGATGGAGTTTGAATGTGTGTCGAAAAGTATAGTTTAGTACAGAAAAATAAAAGGTCAATTATGGGCGTCGTAAAAATGTCTACTAAGTTTAAGCTATTATGGTAGAGCTTATTCTCGCGATTGTTTTGATATAAGGACCGTCTCGTAACTCTTAAAAACAACGTTTTTATGGCAATCTAAAGTTTTGAAATTTTATATATAATATTCTGCACTATTTTTATAAGGGTGCATAATGTGCGCAGGCTGTAAATGGGTCGTTTCGGATGCCTTCTGACCCGTTTTGACCTTCGGCTAAGACATGAAAGTTGTCAGAAATAATATCTTCTAGTGAACTCGCATGGATTTTGGCTTAAAAGTGCAGAATAAGGGGGATTTTGGTCAAGGTTTAGTTCTGCGTTTTTATTTAAAAATGACAGCATTGTTTTTAGTAACTAGCAATCTGATATAGTTTTCAAATAACGTTTCTGACCTTTTCTGGTCCGAACCGGCTTTTGGGCAAAATATAAAAGTTGTTCAAAATGGCGTTTTACATATGACACGCGAGGATTTAGGTCTGAAAATGCTAGACGATAGTGATATATTGAGTCAAAGTTGGTAATTTTTTTGAAAAATAAAGTCAAAGTATACTTGCTGAATTTTAGTCAAAATATGAGTTTATGAATGTTTTTTGATCCGTTTAGGCTTGTAAAACATTATCGAATATTACCTTATGATTAGTATAATATTAGGGTGCGTTTGCTTATGTCTCAAAATAGTAAGTTTTGGTGTTCGAGCTATATATATATATATATATATATATATATGTACTTAATAATTGAGGTAAAGTGTTTGTTAAAACTATTGGTGAGTTAGTGTTATCGGAAAATAAATATTTTTATGAGACGACATTAACGTCCTGAAATTTTATACTTTCAAGAAATAGAAACTTTTCAAAAATATTTTTTTTCAGAAAAATGGCGTAACTTAAGTACGAATATTATATTTTTCTCAAAAACTCGTTTGCACTAAATAACTTAGGCTATACACACTTATAGATTCTATTATGCTTTTGTTTATATATATGTATGACTTATGTCATTTTATTATATATTTCATTTCTCTAAGTGCACACCATTATTTTAGGTCACGGTTAGAAGTTCTCTCTTCATTTCCTTCGTCGTTGATATCATTATTCTCATTTGTTTATAGTGAGTTTCATAGCCTATTTTTCTTACTTCTTACTTACTTGTTTTATAAAATTTCGAGGGAGATTACATGCTTGATTTACGCACTGGACACAAGTATTTTTGAAATTGTATGTTATTCCTGATCATTATTGTCTAAGTACCTACATTGCTACTTAAGTCCCCTTTTTATCATGAGCTATTAGTTACTATGGTAGTAAACGTGAATGTTGTGGGTAGATCTATCAGGACTGACAATCCTCGTCTTGGCTGTGGTTTCTAGTTGACCATTGACGCATTTTACATTTGAAGTAATTCATAGGATGTTTGGCAGCATCCTCCTCTATCATGGGGCACAAACCTCAAGTACTGGTTTGATATTAATTCATGTTAAGGTTCGGTGTCATGAGCTTTGGGCAATAATGCATATTTGTTTAGACTTGGTGAATTTGTTTCTCTTGTCTACATTACATAAATCTTGTGGTCCATACATTATTTATTATTAAACCTATGAATTCACTCAACAATTTTGTTGACTTTTTAGTATGTTTTAATCTTAGGTCCTAAGGTGTGATTTGCTTGGATAGGAGCCACGTGGAGGATGACGGACGGACTTATTTTCCTTTGCATTCGATGAAAGCTTGTTTTAAACTATGTCTTTAATTAAACATTATCTCTTTCCAAACTATGTTATATGTTGAAACATTTTAATGTTGATCTTTTGTGAAACTTATAGGACCTTATTATGAAAATCTGATATTTTAAAGTCATCGAATGCAACTTGTTTTCAAACGTCTCTTTTGAGGTTATTCCCTATCACTTGTACTTTGTGCCTTGAAGTTTCACCCCTGGTTGTCTTAGAGTTGTTGTCCGATTTTGGGGGTGTGACAGATTGGTATCAGAGATGCAGTCATAGAGAACTAGGTCGTTTTTAAAACCTAGACTGTGGCTATTTTCTAAAATTAAGAGTCTTTCATCATTCGTCCGATCTTCGCACGCGCATACTTCCCGATTCCTTATTTACTCCCTCAAGCATCAATACTAGTATTATATAAGGGTACTTATATACATGCACTACTTTCTTTTCGAACTATTTGAGAGTATCACTATTTATTTATATAAAAGTTATTTATATAAATGTCGACCATGTTCGATCACTTATGTCTACCTTCTAGAGTGTCACTATATTTTCTTTTTATATAAATGTTGTTTATATAAATACTAAGACTTTTCTTAAGACGTTGTGGGTGATACAACGATCTCTAAAACCTTCTTAAGACATTGTTAGTGATACAATGGTCTCTAGAACTTCTCATGTTTTTCCATAATACCATGTCCAACGATATTGAAATGCGACATAGTTTGTCGATCCTACTGGTTATATTACTATTGGAATCCGTGTTGGACATTCGCCTCGTACTCCTGAAACGTATATGACGTCACGTAATCCGTCACATGAAAACATGTCTCGTAATTCGAATACGACGATTAACTTGTCTCCTCGTACATGGCGCCTTGGAGCATCTACTTTTGGAACACGGCTCATTAATGTCTCATTCTGTTTCTCTTTACTTCTTGTGATTTTTGAATATATCGACATCAAGAAGATAACTACTAAGTTCGATAGCTAGCAAGCGACTTATAGCCCAATATATGGCTGACATGCTCTTTTGCCTAGAGTGGAACACGAAATGAGATTTCAAGAACGAAACACACATAAAGTCCCTGGAGTCAAACCACGCTAATGAAGGCCACGTCTTCCGACTAGAATATCATTGGGAACGACACAACAAGCAGCCTCACTCCGAAGAGAGAATCTCGACCATCATAGTTAATGATGACCTTTTTATTTAGAGCATTTTTTTGAAAATGCTCTATGTATTATTTGCCTTGTGTTACGGATATATCCACTCCCTTCAATAATTAATTGTTTTTTACAATTAATTTCTCATATCCCATTTTAACATCCTTGAGAAACCATTTCCTTAAAATGTGATTGTTTTAACCATTTGGTATTAACTCTATTTAAAAAAATTAATTGTTTGTACAATTAATTCACCTATCCCGTTTGACAATTCTGACATATTGTTTCTTTGAAACATGCCTCTTTCAGCTATTAGTAATAATACTCTTGTTGCATCGATTAATTTCCCTAATGACTCTCTATAGTCTTTCATAATTCTTTACGTTCATTTTTTTTACCGTTACTATATTTGATATTTTTGACACCTACTTCTATATATTACTATTATAATCAATTGATCCTTTGTTTGACTTATTATTCGTACAAGTGATTTTTCATACTTCTTTGATTCGTAATCCGTTTATGCGAATCATCCTCTATATTTATCCTTTTGATCATTATTACATTTGTACGTATGTTCTTCTTACATACTCTCTTAAGTCATTGAAACGTTCGTATTCTACATGCTCACGACATCTTTATTGTTTCTTCATATACTCTGATGCATTCCTCTCGTGATGCTATGACTATTCTTTTTCTTTATGATCCGCTCATTCCTTTGTTGTATTGATTAATGATTGTTCGCTACCTTGTTCATAAAATATTTAATCTCTCTTCTAGGATTCTCTAATCCTGAAATATCAAACTCTTATAATCTCTTGGTATTGGCATTCACTTCCTTTAAAGATTTGTAATCTCTTTGATCTTTTCGCCCATATCAATTTTCGACACCAATTTCATTTTCTGACCTTGAAATGTAATGTAGTTGACATATGCTCCTTTGATCATCGGTATAACATATAAATTCTTTGTTTTCGCTTGTTTTCTCATCAGTACAGATATTCAATCTTTTCATCTAGGATTTTCATAACAACTAATCTCTACCTACGCGCATATTACAAACATTTTATGTGTTGATTATTATTTAGTCAATATTTGTTTGCTACTTTGTTTAATTGTTTTATTGAACCCTTCGAACACGTTTCAACACATGATTTGAAGATAGGACCTTTAGTCCTGGCAATGAAGAATTTGGGACACTACATATATGGTACAAGGAGCACCGTCACCAGAGCAACAAACTATATAAACTAAAACGACCGCGGGAACTCAGCGAAATCCCTAATACCTTTCGCGTCTCGAACCTGAAGGAATGTTTATCTGATTAAACCTTGTCGTCTCACTAGATGCGTTTCGACTAGACAAATAAACTATATTCTATCGAGGAGCTAAATCCACATGGGAGCGAGTAGACCAATTCTGTAGCAAGAATCTTCACCTTCTTTTCTCAAGCGCCTCGCCTGCCAATGTCACCAGTTGAACTCTGGGGACCAGAGTTCTCTGAGGGGGGTTGACTGTAACACTTCGTAAATTTTGGGTCAATATTTTTAATCCATATCTTATTATTTATTTTACGTTTGAGTAAAATTTTACTTTTACAGTTTTACAAAAGTGTTACCGCGCGCTGTCATAAATTGTCATTTAGCGTCAACCGTCCTTAGGATTGTATCCGAATACATGTCCTACATAGTTCAATATTTCCATTATATGCCCCGACGATTAATAATTTTTAATTTTAGCGTTTTTCGTTTCGGCTCGCGTTATATGCCTAAATCTTGCACTTTTATCTAAACCTCCTACCGTTTTATTAAACATTCACTTCCTTACACCATTAACAATACAAAAAAAAGATATAAGCCATGGGCCAGCCAAAACAATCACACATATCCCACACGTAAAAAAAAGACGAATTTTCTCTCTTCCCTCCTTTCTCTGCTCCATCCCACGACACACAAACAAGAACCATATGGTTCTTGTACTTCCATTTTTCTTCAGTTCCAAGTATGCAAGGTTGATTTCTATTGTAAAACCCAAAATTTGAATTTTAATTTATATTGGTAATTTTAAATATAACCTAAAGTTTATTAATAAGTATTTGAAAATAAAACATTAGGTTATAATTTTGGGAAATTATAAGATATAACATAAGGTATATATATATATATATATATATATATATATATATATATATATATATATATATATATATATATATATATATATATATATATAGAGAAATATATATATATATAATAAATAAATTCCTAAATCAATTGTATAAAACCTGCCGCCCCCTTAAATAATAATAAGATATTTTTGATTTTTTGTTATTTAGGTTTATTTACTTTTCTTTTGTGTTTAAAACCTATTTTAAGTATTTAGAGTAAAAATGTTTTAGTAAATATTTGTGTAAGCTTCAAAATGGAAAAAATTATATTTGTTCCCCCTCCTCTTTGAGTTATAACCGTCCTATATGGTGTATTAACACACCATATCTTTTATTTTGTTAAGCAAAACATATTTTATGAATGAAGTGTGAATAATGTGTAATCTTTTAAAAGTTATAAAAGATTTTGTCCCCCTCCTCTTTACCCTTATAAAATCCGGCGACCTCCTCCCCCATTCTCCATATTCTCTCAAAAATTTCACTCCCAAAAATCTTGTGTAATCATCTCTAGAATTTGCAAGAGGAAGTTGGTGATTCGGGTAGAATTTTCAAGCCTTGGTGTTCTTAGTGTGATCCTTGATTCTTGGTGTTTGTTCTTGTTCTTGTCTTCATCTTGGTCTCCATAGGTAATTCTTGATTTTGTTTCACTCTTGTTGTCATCATGATTACATATGCAAAAGTTTTCATAAAAACCTAAAAGATTGTAAAGAATAATGTGTTTATGTTCTTGTCAAATTTCTCTAGGGTTTAATCTAATTAAAATGGTTAAATTACATGTTATGAAACCCTGAGATGATCATTAAATGTGTTATTAATAAAAAACTACAAGATTAGAAACCCTAGGGTTGGTTTTGATGGGTGTTAATTAGGGTTTTCATGGTTAATAAATATGGGCAGAATTTTAGGTCATGTTCAACAGGGTATATCTTAATAATAAAAATTGGTTTTAACATGATTCTTGAGCCTAAAGTTAAACTCAAAGAGTCTAGTTTCTAGAAATCCGGCCTCATGTTAATTGGAGGTCGGGAAGGTGGATTTTTAGATTTTATAAGATTAAGTGTCGAATCTGGAATTTCTATCCGAAAAATTCAGTTGTATTGTTTGATTTTTAAGTCGAAAACCGTAAGGAGTTAGCTTCTAAAATTTTATTTGGTAAATCTTCATGATATGTGCTACATCCATGATTGATTTCAGAATTTTCTGAGTTGTTTAAGGTTGGTTTTCACGCGTCAACTTTTCAAAGGTTCTGCCAGGTCAAAATTAGGGTCAGTTTTGGGTAACAAGTTTCAAAAGGATACTTAAACATAGAAATATATTAAACCAATGATCATGGGTGTATTAGACATGTGAAGGAACCTCTGTAATTTTTAGTGTAATTTTAGAAGATGTTTTTATGGGTCCTTTAAGTATGGAAACTTACATGGAATAAGTAGTCAAAATCTAAAAATTTTAGAAACCTAAATTAGGTTAAGTAAACTTTATTTATGGTAAGATCAAATGTAAAACTACTTAAAAAGGGTATGTAATATATGGTAATCATGGTTCTTGTAGATTCGGTGAAGGTGTTGTGATCTCTTGCTTTTGTGTTCATTTCTCTCCGATTGCTTATTCGTTAAGGTACAGATATTCCGTCCTTTTAGTAAGGACACTTCATTCTCTTTTGTTTGGATACTTGATATATTTGATATTCGTTTGATATTCCTTTGACTTGCTATCCGTAATCATGACTCGTTTGATGTTGACAATCCATTTGATCCGATATTCGTTTGTATGAATCTGTTGGTTCTTGTTTGGAGTACGCTTCTAGATTCGTTTCCATATTTGGATTATTTGAAACTTGCTCACTTATATCTTTGCTTTAATCTTGCCCGAGCTATTTGTATATAGTCATGGAGGTACCATGACCATGTCATTGATGCACCAATGGCATGACATTATCTGTGGTGGTGTGAATAGTCCACGGTGTTCCCTTTCGTATGTGCACTTATTATGATTTGATTATATATGTTCGTACACTCGCCATAGTGCTTGTGTATATGAATATAACTATGTTTTTTGCAGGGAGCGTATGGATGCATCCTAGGTACTTTGTTCCGTTCAGTTCAGGTGAATGGTTGTGTGATTGCAATACACCCCATATCACATTTTGTAGGGTACATCTGGAGTCTGCAGCTCCCATGTACATTTTTATATGATATGCAATGATACGATGTATGTTGGATTATGTAGTCTAAGCGTGTGGCATGCTTTAGACTTTTGTTTCGAGCTCGTGGGCACTCCTTTGTTATCCTTAATTCTTGATCATCGCTTATTATTCCGTATGACATTTATTTAGTAGATTATCGGGATCCGTTTCGTTCAAACCTTCGTTTTATTTTCGTTATTATTATTATATTTGTTCACTGAGCGTTAGCTCAGCCACGTTTTCTTTTCTTGTGGTAGATACTAAACGGGAAGCTGGGATATGAGTGTTGAGAATATAAGCTTTTAGAGGACCCACCTTTAGAAGAACCCTTTTTGATTTAGGATTTGTGTTTTAGGACCTTTCCTTTTGAAGATTCTTTCATTTGACTTTGTTGGAATTTAATACTGTTGGAAGTAATTATATTTTATGACTTGGTATTTTGATTAATAAAGTCTTCCGCTTGCGTTTATATGTTCTGATATGACACTATAACGTGACTCCTAGTCTCTTTATCGGAGCATGGTGTTACAATTATGGTATCCGAGCTGCCAGGTTGAGCCCTGTAGAACCTTGGTTATGACATGTGAGGATTAGGTAGACATTAGGTTTCCTTTTGATATGGTCGGTTCCTTTCGTATTTTGATCTTAACTCTAAATTGTCTTCGCTGTTTCAACCTGCTGCTAAGGGGCAAGTATTTTCTTTGACCAAGGATTAGTCGGCTAACTCTTCAGGTACCTTTTTGGGAACTCTCTTCTTGAATGGTCGTACTGTTTTGTCATATTTGATACGGGTGTAACACATTCTATGATTTCTGTTTCAATTGCTAAACACCTTAGCATCTTCCCTACGCAACTTAATTATACCTTATCGATATCTACGCCTATAAAAAGTCTGACCACGAATATTAGAACTGTCCGCTTTATTTTGATGATAAGATTCGTTTTGCTAATTTGCCTCCCTTAGAAATGAGTGATTTCGATTTTATTCTTAGTATAAATTGGTTAGCTGTTCTTCGCGCCCCTACCGTTTGTCATACCAATTGTGTCATCCTTGATAATCTGAATAACCTTGAATTCATCTACCTATTTCAATTTCGAGGACGAAATTTTCTTTTTAGAGGGGAAGAGTTTTAAAACCCAAGATTTGAATTTCATTTTATATTGGTAATTTTGAATATAACCTAAAGTTTATTAATAAGTATTTGAAAATAAAACCTTAGGTTATAATTTTGGGAAATTATAAGATATAACATTAGGTATTTTGTTTTAAAAAAAAGTCCTCCGGAGGAACAGGCCAAGCATTTCAAGTGGGCACTTTGTGATCGGACTCTAGATGGGATAGTGAACACGGAATTTACCGATGTGGCTCAAGTGGCCGATGCTGCTAGGAACATTGAGATTCTCCGTAAGAGGTCAAGTCAGAATAACAAGAGAAACCGTGATGGGGACCGTATTCGTCCGATAGCTCAGGGTAGCAATCAGAGAGGGTATGATCAGAAGAGGTATGACGGGCATGGTCATGATAGGCATGGTAGCAGTCAGAGAGGGTATGATCAGAAGGGTTATGACGGTCGTAGTTATGACAGGCTGGGATGGCAACAGTGATTCCAAGAAAAATAAAAAAATAAAAAAAAAAAAAAAAAAGTACGGACATAAACAAGGTCAGCAGTATAACGGTCTTCTGGGTCTTCAGGTCAGAAAAGATACTCAGACCATGCCTCCTCTCCTCCATGTGACATATGTGGGAAACTTTATCTAGGCAAGGCATGTTATAGGGCTACTGGAGCTTGTTTTACTTGTGGTTTGACTGGGCATATGGCCAGGGATTGCCCTAAGAATGGTGGAAACGGTGGTAGGGGAAGTGGGGACGACAATCAACCTGATACTACCCCCCTAAATAATCATAAGATATTTTTGATTTTTGGTTATTTAGGTTTATTTACTTTCCTTTTGTGTTTAAAACCTATTTTAAGTATTAAGAGTAAAAAGGTTTTAGTAAATATTTGTGTAAGCTTCAAAATGGAAAAAATTATATTTGTTCCCCCTTCCTCTTTGAGTTATAACCGGCCTATGTGGTATATTAACACACCATATCTTTTATTTTGTTAAGCAAAACATATTTTAGGAATAAAGTATGAATAATGTGTAATCTTTTTAAAGTTATAAAAGATTTTGTCCCCCTCCTCTTTACCCTTATAAAATCCGGCCCACTCCTCCCCATTCTCCATCTCAAAAATTTCACTCCCAAAAATCTTGTGTATTCATCTTTAGAATTTGCAAGAAGAAGTTGGTGATTCGGGTAGAATTTTCAAGCCTTGATGTTCTTAGTGTGATCCTTGATTCTTGGTGTTTGTTCTTGTTCTTGTCTTCATCTTGGTCTCCATAGGTAATCCTTGATTTTGTTTCACTCTTGTTGTCACCATGATTACATATGCAAAAGTTTTCATAAAAACCTAAAAGATTGTAAAGAATAATGTGTTTATGTTCTTGGCAAATTTCTTTAGGATTTAATCTAATTAAAATTGTTAAATTACATGTTATGAAACCCTGAGATGATCATTAAATGTGTTATTAATAAAAACTACAAGATTAGAAACCCTAGGGTTGGTTTTGATGGGTGTTAATTAGGGTTTTCATGGTTAATAAATCTGGGCAGAATTTTAGGTCAGGTTCAACGGAGTATATCTTAATGATAAAAATTGGTTTTAACATGATTCTTGAGCCTTAAGTTAAATTCAAAGAGTCTAGTTTCTGGAAAATCCAGCCTCATGTTAATTGGAGGTCGGGAAGGTCGATTTTTAGATTTTATAAGATTAAGTGTCGAATCTGGAATTTCTATCCGAAAAATTCAGTTATAGTGCTTGATTTTTAATTCGAAAACCGTAAAGAGTTAGCTTCTAAGATTTTATTTGGTAAATCTTCATGATATGTGCTACATCCATGATTTGTTTCAGAATTTCCTGAGTTGTCTAAGTGAGGTTTTTACGCGTCAACTTTTCAAAGGTTCTGCCAGGTCAAAATTAGGGTCAGTTTTGGGTAACAAGGTTCAAAAGGATACTTAAACATGGAAATAAATTAAACCAATAATCATGGGTGTATTAGACATATGAAGGAACCTCTGTAATTTTTAGAAGATGTTTTTATGGGTCTTTTAAGTATGGAAACTTACCTTGAATAAGTAGTCAAAATCTGAAATTTTTGGAAACCTAAATTAGGTCAAGTAAACTTTATTTATGGTAAGATCAAATGTAAAACTACTTAAAAAATGTATGTAATATATGGTAATCATGGTTCTTGTAGATTCGGTGAAGGTGTTGTGATCTCTTGCTTTTGTGTTCATTTCTCTCCGATTGCTTATTCGTTAAGGTACAGATATTCTTGATACATACCTCTCTTTACTATTGTTACGATTTATGGGTTCTTTAGTCCGTTCCGTTATTCGTACAGATATTCCGTCCTTTTAGTAAGGACACTTCATTCTCTTTTGTTTGGCTACTTGATCTATTTGATATTCGTTTGATATTCCTTTGACTTGCTATCCGTAATCATGACTCGTTTGATGTTGACAATCCGTTTGATTCGATATTCGTTTGTATGAATCTGTTGGTTCTTGTTTGGAATATGCTACTAGATTCGTTTCCATATTTGGATTATTTGAAACTTGATCATTGTTATCTTTTGCCTATCTCTTTGCCCGAGCTATTTGTATCTAGTCATGGAGGTACCATGACCATGTCATTGATGCACCAATGGCATGACACTATCTGTGGCGGTGTGATTAGTCCACGGCGTTCCCTTTTGTATGTGCACTTATTATGATTTGATTATATATGTTCGTACACTCGCCATAGTGCTTGTGTATATGGATATAACTTTGTTTTGCAGGGAGCGTATGGATGCATCCTAGGTACTTTGTTCCATTCAGTTCAGGTGAATGGTTGTGTGTGTGTAATACACCCCATTTCACATTTTGTAGGGTACATCTGGAGTCTGCAGCTCCCATGTACAATTTTATATGATATGATATGATACGATTTATGTTGGATTATGTAGTCTAAGCGTGTGGCATGCTTTAGACTTTTGTTTCGAGCTCGTGGGCACTCCTTTGTTATCCTTAATTCTTAATTATCGCTTATTATTTCGTATGACATTTGTTTAGCAGATTCTCATGATTCGTTTCATTCATTCTTTTGTCTTTTTCTCTCATTATTATTATATCTATTCACTGAGCGTTAGCTCAGCCGCATTTTCTTTTCCTGCGGCAGGTACTAAGCGGGAAGCTGGGATATGAGTGTTGATAGTAGAAGCTTTTAGTAGACCCACCTTTAGAAGAACCCTTTTTGATTTGGGATTTGTGTTTTAAGACCTTTCCTTTTGAAGATTTCTTTTATTTGACTTGTTGGAATTTAATACTTTTGGAAGTCATTTTGTTTCATGACTTAGTATTTTTTTTAATAAAGTCTTCTGCTTGCGTTTATATGTTCTGATATGACACCATAACGTGACTCTTGGTCTCTTTATCGAAGCGGGATGTTACAATTTTGGCATCAGAGATTGGAATAAGTTTTCAACTAATTTGGCTTCAGCAATTATATGTCTAGCAAAGGGTCAAAAGTTTAATTTTTCTAAATTAATTTCGTATTTTGATCTTAACTCTAAATTGTCTATATTTCTGTGATAGATCATGAATGCATTAGTTCAAAGAATAGAAAGAAAATACAAATGTGTCAAATGTTATAGTTCTAGCTATGATGTGCGCTCAACGAACAAGTTTTCAAGTTCACACAGACTATTCAGATCGAGAGTACAGACGTGTATAAGTAAAGAATATACGAGGCTCGATATCATAAACAATCTATATGTTAAATATATAAGGATAATTATGGTACTAGGTTAATGAGATACGTTGGTCGTGTATAAGCTACTAATATCTCATTTCCCCGCTCCCAAAGACTATCCTCATAAACCACTTAAAAACCTACGGGACTAGCTCAATAACATCAAAACCTTTGCTACTTTTAAAAACCTTGTAAAATCATTTGACATTTTGATGTTTTATGAATATTTAGAGCACTTTGGTGTTTTGTGTTACTGCAAATATTACGATATTTAAACTAAACAAGCCTTTTGGTTTTAATAATGACAAACAAGTAACTTGTAATACATAACGTAAAAATGCGCAAGTTACTCGTGACCAGAACTCATTGACGCATACATTCATCAACACATCTCGACGTCTTGAGTCCACTCATGCTTCAATAAAAGGTATGAATATGTTTCTTATGTGGCATTATGATTAACCCATTTAACAAACCATTAAAAATGATTAAAATACTTTTTAAAGTCACTAAAATATTTTCAAAGTCAATCATTCTTTTTTGAACCTTGTTTTGCATTTTCATACAAAGTAATTTTATAAACAAGCAAAACCCATTTTGTCATGCATACTAGTTAATCATTTGCATAAACTCATGTAAGCTTACTTACATCTCCAATATATAAATGATTTCAAGTAAACACATACTTAATAATTAACTAGCTGCATTAGTGAATAAGACAAAATAGAATTAACTATTTTTTGAAACAATCTTACCATATCTAAACAAATATTTTCAAATCTATCAAAACTTTCCATATTAGTGTTAATAAATATTTTGCTTGTAGAAGCATGTACTTAATATAATATTAAAGTACAATTCGGAGATTTTGTAATGATATCCGGTTAACCACAAAAGACAAAATAACAACTAGTTTTTTTAAACTACATACACATGGATCCACCAAATACAAAGACGGATCCATCATACTTAGATCCGTGGATCTGTGGGTTTTCAAAATATGGCCATATTTGGTTTTTCTATAAATACCACCCACTTGCATACTTTTTGAGCATCTCTTTTCACAACCATTCTCCCACATATTTTCACACATTTAGGGATCATTGTAATCATTTTTTTACAATGTAAAAACACAAATAATCATGTCTTTAATACCCCACTAACCCTTGATCATAATGCTTCTAACTTTCATTTGTTGCAATCATATTTCTACATGATCATTCATTCAAGCAAGCTTAAAGATCTTGCCATCCTCATCCACCACTACCACATATATGATATAATACCCCTAAAATAATTTAGGCACAATATTAATATTCTTAGTAAGTATTTGTATTGATACAAATGAATAATTAACATATATGTTATGTTTGACATTTTTAATACCAAATTATTAACAAGTATGTTATGCCTGCGTTTATAATAACTAATTATAGTAAATGGATTTTGAGTTTTTAAATTGACAACTGTTACAAGGAAATCGAAAGGCGTCATTTCTAAACTATGGAAGTCTCAAACCAATATATACGGAATGTTTGACTGTAATTAAAAATTGGTAATAGATGAAGATTGAGTCATACGTATATATTACAAGGATCCATATGATTTATATCTTGTGAATATCTCACAAACAAAATAGAAGATTGCCTATTATTCTAAACTTGTCAAATATATGAAACTTAACATATTTCTTCCGCACCACGCGTTTCGAAAATTAAATGGTTTCTTCCCCACGTCCATATATATACTAAATACATTCTCTATTTTTTTAAGATTTCTCTAAACGAAAACAAATAAACTTCACTCCAAGCAAAATAAAACCAACAGGTTTGAGTGTTTATCTAGATCGGAGGGCGGTTGCGGTTCACGTCAGAATTGTCTGAGTTCGGTGTTTGTTTGGGTTTGTTATATCGTTCGTGTTCGTTGGAGGTTTTGGTTCGCGATTGGCGCGTTGCGTGATCGTGTATGTTTGGGTCGGGTTCGGTTGTGTTTCTCTAAATCTTGTGTACGTGTACGTGTTCGGGTTTCCAGATTTGATCGATCTTTGTTTAGCCTACAGGTACATTCTTGGTCCATCTTTTAATCGAGAGTTAAGCGATCTGTGTCAACTACTTATGAAACATGTATTTTGGTTGTTGGTTCTGTACGTCAACCAACAAGAAGAAGAGTTGTGTTGGTGTGGCTCAAACTAATTATATTCACAAGTTTAAACCTTTACATGGAAATGTCTTTATAAAAATAATATACATGTTAGTTGGAAAAAAAAGATGATACGATCTGACAAACAGTAGCTTTTTATTGAAAGGGTGTCTAAGTATATGATGAATTGAGCGAAACAAAGGTAAAGGAAACGTAACTCAGCTTGAGTTTTTGAGATTAATATTTGAGTATTGAAAGAACTATTAACCACAAATATGTGATGTTCGAGTACATTAAAGGTAAAAAAATAATTAGTTCAACCATTATTAATTAGTAGTGGGTAACTTATGTAGATCATTCGACGGGAAATAAGTTTAGAGTTTGGTTAAGCGTTGGGTTTGGCTGGCCAAGGTACGGATAATCTTACTCTTTTCTCTGATTGTTTTATGATTAACAGTTTCTATCCGTTTTGCCGTTAACTAATCTACGATATATATACTCTCTTTTTAAGCTTCAATATATTCGGTACGGATTTCCGAGTCATTTCATCGACATCGATACAATGCATAATTTCTGAGCTTTGGTTTCTTTTGGTCGCTTTGTTGCTCTTGATCTTTTGCATTTTCTTATTCGTACAGATACTCTGTCCTTTTATTAGTAAGGACACCTCATAGACTTGATTCTCATATATGTTTCTAGACTACTTGATTCGTTTGATATTCCGTCTGATTTGCTATCCTTAATCAATGACTCATTGATATTCGTTGATATTCTGTTTGATTTTAAATACACATTCAGATTCCTTTAAACTTTGTTTGAATATTATAATTAGATCCTATCTTGATTGAATTATTTGGTAACGATATGTTCAGTTTGGGGCTAAATCATTTGCACCTAGCTTTGAACTAGTCCATGAGGTACCATGACCATGGTCATTGATGCACCAATGCATGACACTATTGTGGCGGTGTGACCTATCACACGTTCCCTTTCTTAAATGGTGCCTTTGTATTAATTGATAGCCTAACTTACATAAGTATGTATAACTCGTCGTTGTACTTGTGTATATGAGGATATGCCCCTTTGTTTTTGCAGGAGCGTATGGATGCATTCTAGGTACTTTGTTTCATTCACTTCAGGTGAATAGTTGTGTGTGTGCTATACACCCCATATCACATTTGGTACATCAGGAGTTGCAAATCCTGTGTATAACTTATTATGTGGCTATATGATTATAATCTGATTTAGGTCTATTCATGTTATTAAGGTTTAACATTATCTAGCTCGTGGGCAATAATTTCCTTTGTTATTCTCGATTTCTTTATTACATTTTGAATTCATATTTCGTATTAAATTTGTTTAGCAGGTTCTCGTGATTCGATTTCATGTCATTCTTTGTCTTATTACCTTTTATTATTATAACTGTTCACTGATCGTAGCTCAGCAGCATCTTTTCTTTTCGCACACTCGTGCGCAGGTAAATAAGCTGGAAGCTGGGATTTGAGTGTTGAGAGTAGGAAGCTTTTAGAGGACTGACCATTGATAGATTTCCGTTGTTTGGATTTATGTTTAAGACTTCTTTCGTTTGAAAATCACTTTTCATTTAGACTTTGTTGGAATTTTAATACTTTTGGAAGTCATTTTGTTACACTACTAGTACTTTTAATAATAAAAGTTCTCTGCTTCGTTTAATGTTCTGTATATGACACTCATAAATGTGAACTCTTGGTCTCTTTATCGGAGCAGGATGTACAATTATGGGTATAGAGCCAGGTTGCTCCAGACATGTAGTAATCTAAAGTTTATGACTTTTGTAAGATCGACTCTAGGATTTCGACAATGCTAGTATATAAGTTATATCCTTAGTGATTTTGCTAGTTTTCACCCAAAAAAAATACAAATAAACTTAATTATGACCGTGTGTTCATTCCACTGTCAGTCCCTTGTAATTAAAGTCTCTTTGAAGTTCAATTTCCTTTCGACACTAAAAAAGGTACAAAAAATAACGTTAGAGTGAGCGTCAACAAAAGCGTAGTGAACGGCTACGTTTAGACTACCTTTGAAATTATGTTTGTATTAGAGTATTTTCCTAGAATATTAGGAGTATTTTCCTGGTATTGTATATCTTTGATTTTAATAATAATTTAGTTCTTGACGGTTTTTTATCTAAGATTCTCTTAAGAATCGGTATTTTTTGAACTCAACGGTTTGTTGAACAGTTTTGACTGATTATTCGTTATTCTTTAAATCAATCGATATTGGAAGATTGTTTCTGGTATTCATTGGGAATCACCATATTCAAATTTTTTATCTCGTTTTTTTTCACTCATCAGTTATTTTGTATAGTCGACTATGTTTTCGTGATCATATAATATGATGTTTTGTTGATCATTAATAAAGAACTATAGATCGCCTTGCGGACTTTTGTGGATCGTTATCTAAGAGTTATGTGCATCATCGACAAGGGAAACTTTGGATCATCGCGGGAGAGCTTCCTAATTTAAGTCATTTAAGCGCTAGTTGCATTATAGTCTTCTTTTAACGTTCGTCGCCGATTTGCTCGTCATGCTCGATTCGTTATGTGTAAGCAAGTTTGAAATTTTCATGTGTAACAAAACTTATTATCTTTAATAAAAGTAAGAATGAAACTCACACCAATAGCGAGTTACGCCATTGAAGTTTTGAGACTCGAATTTGATGAAGAGTACTTCCAGAAACATGGCGAGAGTAACCACGCGGAACAGTCTATACTTTCTTGAATTTAATGCGGCCCCCCCCTTTTAAGCGAGACAATTTTAGAGATGAAGCGGTCATCATAAGAAAAAAATATCTTCGTCTTGTAAGTTATTGCGTAACGCTTAAATTTCGTGGTCAATTTTTTTAGGAGGGTAGATTTATAACATCCAAGAAATTTAAATAATTTAGTAATATATACGTACCCGTTCAAAAAAAGAGAGAACTTTAACGTAACGTTCACATCTTTTGTTAGTTGTTTCGCAAAAAAATTATGATTCGTCTAAAGTTCGAGGACGAAATTATTTTTTAAAGGTGGTAGAATTATAATACCCCTAAAATAATTTAGGCATAATATTAGTATTCTTAGTAAGTATTTGTATTGATACAAATGAATAATTAACATATATGTTATGTTTGACATTTTTAATACCAAATTATTAACAAGTATGTTATGCATGCGTTTATAATAACTAATTATAGTAAATGGATTTTGAGCTTTTAAATTGACAACTGTAACAAGGAAATCGAAAGGCGTCATTTCTAAACTATGGAAGTCTCATAACACACACACACACACACCGAATGTCTGACTGTAATTAAAAATTGGTAATAGATGAAGATTGAGTCATACGTATATATTACAAGGATCCATATGATTTATATCTTGTGAATATCTCACAAACAAAATTGAAGATTGCCTATTATTCTAAACTTGTCAAATATATGAAACTTAACATATTTCTTCCGCACCACACGTTTTGAAAATTAAATGGTCTTCCCCACGTCCATATATATACTAAATACATTCTCTATTTTTTTAAGATTTCTCTAAACGAAAAACAAATAAACTTCACTCCAAGCAAAATAAAACCAACAGGTTTGAGTGTTTATCTTGATCGGAGGGCGGTCAGAATTGTCTGAGTTCGGTGTTTGTTTGGGTTTGTTATATCGTTCGTGTTCGTTGGAGGTTATTGGTTCGCATTTACGCGTATGCGTGAATGATATTTTGTGTCCGTTCGGTTATAGTTCTCTCAATCTGTGTGTACGAGCAGCGGGATTTCGGGTTTCCAGATTTGATCGATCTTTGTTTAGCCTACATGTACATTCTTGGTCCATCTTTTAATCGAGAGTTAAGCGATCTGTGTCAACTACTTATGAAACATGTATTTTGGTTGTTGGTTCTGTACGTCAACCAACAAGAAGAAGAGTTGTGTGTGTGGCTCAAACTAATTATATTCACAAGTTTAAACCTTTACATGGAAATGTCTTTATAAAAATAATATACATGTTAGTTGGAAAAAAAAGATGATACGATCTGACAAACAGTAACTTTTTATGAAGGTGTCTAAGTAATAATGATGAATTGAGCGAAGAACAAAGTAACGAAATGTAACTCGATGTTTCTTGAGTTTTTTGAGATTAATATTTGAGATTAAAGAACCATTAACCAAAAATGTAGATGTTCGAGTACATTAATGGTAAAAATAATAAATTAGTTCAATACATTATTAATTTAGTAGTGGGTAACTATGTAGATCATCTCGAGCGAAATAAAGTTCACGAGTTTGGTTAAGCGTTGGGTTTGGCTGGCCAAGGTACGGATATTCTTTACCTCTTCTCTTTACTGTTGTTATGATTAACGGTTCTTCCGTTTGCGTTGACTATTCGTATAGATATATCTACTCTCTTGTTAAGCTTCAATTATTCGTACGGATATTCTATCTTTCACTCACGATACATATTATTTTCTTGTTTGTTCATTTGGTCGCTTTGTTGGCTCTTTCGTTTGCATTTCTTATTCGTACAGATATTTCGTGCTTTTAGTAAGGACACCTCATGACTTGATTCTTATTTGTTTTAGCTACTTTGATTCGTTTGATATTCCGTCTGATTTGCTATCCGTACTCATGACTCATTGATATTCGTTGATATTCTGTTTGATTTGATATTCGCATTCATGATTCCTTTGATCTTTGTTTGAATATGATAATTAGATCCGTTATCTTGATTGAATTATTGGTAACTTGTTCAGTTTGCTTAAATCTTTGCCCGGGCTAATTGAACTAGTCATGGAGGTACCATGACCATGTCATTGATGCACCAATGGCATGACACTATCCGTGGCGGTGTGATTAGTCCACGGCGTTCCCTTTTTGAATGATGGCCTTTGATTATTATTAGCTTACATATGTATGTATACTCGTCATTGTACTTGTGTATATGGATATGACTTTGTTTTGCAGGGAGCGTATGGATGCATCCTAGGTACTTTGTTCCGTTCAGTTTAGGTGAATGGTTGTGTGTGTGCTATACACCCCATATCACATTTGGTACATCAGGAGATGCAAATCCTGTGTACAACTTATTATGTGGCTATATGATTATATCTGTTTAGGGTCTATTCATGTATCATGTTTAGACATTTATCTGAGCTCGTGGGCATTCCTTTGTTATTCTCGATTCTTATTCATTTGATTCATATTTCGTATGATATTTGTTTAGCAGGTTCTTGTGATTCATTTCATTCATTCTTTTGTCTTATTACATTTTTATTATTATATCTGTTCACTGAGCGTTAGCTCAGCCGCGTTTTTCTTTTCCTGCGGCAGGTAATAAGCGGGAAGCTGGGATTTGAGTGTTGAGAGTAGGAAGCTTTTAGAGGACCCACCCTTGATAAATTTCCTTTGTTTTGATTTATGTTTAAGACTTCTTTCGTTTGAAGATCTCTTTTTATTTAGACTTTGTTGGAATTTTAATACTTTTGGAAGTCATTTTGTTACATGACTTAGTACTTTTATTTAATAAAGTCTTCCGCTTGCGGTGTTTTATAATTTCTGATATTGACAGACATAATGTGACTCTGTCTCCTAAATCGAGTCGGGATGTTACAATTAGTGGATCAAGAGCCAGGTTGGCTCTGACTTATATTAGTTATCTAAAGTGTATGACTTGGTGGAAGATCGATATCTAGGGGTTTCGACATGCTAGTATATAAGTTATGATCCTTGAGGATTTGGGCTAGTTTTCGCCCCAAAAAAACAAACAAACTTAAGTTATGACCGGTATCATTCCTTGTCAGGTCCTTGTAATTGAGTCTCTTTGAAGTTCATTTCTTTTCATACACTAAGAAATACGTCAGAGTGCGCAGCAAAAGCGTAGTGATCGGCTACGGTTAGACTACCTTGAAATTATGTTGTATTAGTTTTCCTATAAATATTAGGTATTTTCCTTGTATTGGGATATCTTTGATTTTTAATAATAATTTATTCTTGACGGTTTTTGCTAAGATTCTCTTAATAATCGGTATTCGTTTGAATCAACGGTTTGTTGAAGTTTGACTGATTATCGGTATTCTTTGAATCAACGATAGTTGAAAGATTATTTCTGGTATTCATTGGAATCAACAGATTCCAAATTTTTTTTATCTTGTTTTTTTTCACTACATCAGTTATTGCATATGTCGACTAAGTTTCATAATCATATAATATGATGTTTTGTTGATCGTTAATAAAGAACTATAGATCGCCGTGACGGAGTTTGGGGATAGTCATCTAAGAGTTATGTGCATCATCGACAAGGGAAACTTTGGATCATCATTGCAGAGCTTCATAATTTAAGTCATTTAAGCGCTAGTAGCATTATAGTCTTCTTTTAACGTTCGTCGCCGATTTGCTCGTCATGCTCGATTCGTGATGTGTAAGCAAGTTTGAAATTTTCATGTGTAACAAAACTTATTATCTTTAATAAAAGTAAGAAAGAAACTCAGAACAATAGCGAGTTACGTGCATACGTTTTGAGACGTCGCAGTTGTCATAGTGTACGTGCTAGTAACATGGAGAGTAACCACGCGGAGAAGTCTACACTTTATTGAAGTTTTATGCGGCTCTTAATGCGAGACAATTTTAGAGATGGAGCGGTCATCATGAGAAAAAAAAATATCTTCGTCTTGTAAGTTATTGCGTAAAGCTTAAATTTCGCGGTCAAATTTTTTAAGGATGATAGATTTATAACATCCAAGAAATTTAAATAATTTAGTAATATATACGTACCCCTTCAAAAAAGAGAGAACTTTAACGTAACGTTCACATCTTTTGTTAGTTGTTTTGCAAAAAATTTATGATTCGTCTAAATTTCGAGGACGAAATTATTTTTTAAGGGTGGTAGAATTATAATACCCCTAAAATAATTTAGGCATAATATTAGTATTCTTAGTAAGCATTTGTATTGACACAAATGAATAATTAACATATATGTTATGTTTTACATTTTTAATACCAAAATTATTAACAAGTATGTTATGCCTGCGTTTATAATAACTAATTATAGTAAATGGATTTTGAGTTTTTAAATTGACAACTGTTACAAGGAAATCGAAAGTCGTCATTTCTAAACTATGGAAGCCTCAAACCAATATATATAGAATGTTTGACTGTAATTAAAAATTGGTAATAGATGAAGATTGAGTCATACGTATATATTACAAGGATCCATATGATTTATATCTTGTGAATATCTCACAAACAAAATAGAAGATTAGTTTTAATATGATTCTTAAGCCTAAAGTTAAATTCAAAGAGTCTAGTTTCTGTAAAAATCCGGCCTCATATCAATTGGAGGTCGGGAAGGTCGATTTTTAGATTTTATAAGATTAGTGTCGAATCTGGAAAAATTTTATTCCGAAAACTTCAGTAGTAGTATTTGATTTGGTAAATCTTCATGATATTATCTACATCCATGGTTTTTTTTATATTTTATGAGTTGTTTAAATAGGATTTTTACGCGTTAACTTTTCGAAGGTTCTGTCAGATTAATTTCGGGATCAATTTTGGTAACAAGGGTAAAAGGGGAATTTAAACATGGAAATAAAATCTACCAAAATTCATAGACATACTAGACATATATGGGAACCTCTATAATTTTTGGTATATTTTTAAAAGGTGTTTTATGGGTCTTTTAAGCTTGGAAACTTACCTTAAAAACTGGACAGATTCTGAAAATTTCGAAAACCTTAATTAGGTCACTTAAACTCTATATATGGTAAGACCAAGTGATAAAACTTATAAAATAAGATAGATAATGACATGTAATCATGGGTTTCTTGTTGATTTCAGTTTGGAAGAGGTGGTGATCTTTTATCTATCTACTTTATTTCATTTGATATTCCATTTGATTTGCGATCACGTTCTCATAATTTCAGTTAATATTCATTTGATATTCGTTTCGTGATTCTTGTTCCTTGTTTGAATACTACGTATGATATTAGATCCGTCTATCTTGATTGGTTATTGGTAACTTTTTCAGTTATATTCTTCTGCTTAAAATCTTTGTCCGTAGCTATTTGAATTTGTCTATAGTCATGGATTTTCAGGTACCATGACCATGTCATTGATGCACCAATGGCTTGACACTATCTGTGGCGGTGTGATTGGTCCACGGCATTCCCTTTTGAAAGATGGCCTTTGATTATAATTAGCTTACATATGTATGTATACTCGTGTTTGTATTGTGTATATTGGATATGACTTTGTTTTTGCAGGAGCGTATGGATGCATTCCTAGGTACTTTGTTAGTTTCAGTTCAGGTGAATGGTGTGTTGTGTGCAAGTACACACGTATCACATTGATACATTAGGAGTTGCTTGCCTGTGTACATTTCATTATGTGGCTATTTGATTATGTTTAAGGGTCTATTCATGTATCATGATTAGACATTTGTTGATCTCGTAGGCACTCCTTTGTTATCCTTAATTCTTAATTATCGCTTTATATTTCGTATGACATTTGTTAAGCAGATTCTCATGATCCATTTCGTTCATTCTTTTATCTTATTATTGTTGTTGTTATTATATTTGTTCACTGAGCGTTAGGTCAGCCGCATTCTCTTTTCCTACGTCTATCGGTACTAAGCGGGAAGCTGGGATATTGAGTTGATGAGTGTAGGAAGCTTTATTAGAGGACCAACCTTGATAAGTTTTCAATTGTTTTGGATTTTATTTAAGACCCTTTCGTTTTGAGAATTTTTTTCATTTAGACTTGTTGGAATTTAATACTTTTGGGAAGTTATTGTTTCATGACTTTAGTATTTTTATTTATAAAGTCTTTCCGTTTTCAGTTTATATGTTTCTGATATGTCACCATAATGTGACTCTTGGTCACTTTAATCGGAGGGGATGTTACAAAAATAGTTTCATTAATACCAGAACCAACAACTGATGATTACATGAACTTAAAAGTAATTCCAAACACTCCCTAAGTGACTGTGTCATATAATGAAAATCATACATGTTTAATTAGAAATTTGTTTTGCAGGTTAGTGGCCCTTATGGGCAATTGCCTTTGATTCAAGTCGGCCCTACAAGCTTGGATAATATACAATCTTAATATGAACTGCTCTTTTTAGTTTTTTACTAACATAATTGTGTAGCATATTGATGGGTTGGTTTGTGTATTGGAAAACTGATGCAGTTTACTGTGAGCACAGACTGATTATATTGATCTTTATCAATTGCACTCGCCTAATTGGTTTGTATATTGTCTACTAAAGTTAACATGGTGCCTAATATTTTTTCCTCTGATGAATGGAATAACGAGAAGGGGATTGCAGACAAGAACAATAAGCTTTCTGCAAGAGGTATCATCTTTCGCTTATTTTGTTCCTATCAAAATACTTTTTACTTTTTGACGAGTTCAAGGCTATTCTTTTTGTTCCTAAGAGGTCAACTTTTGATCTATTTGACACTAAGAAGAAGCCCGAGAACATTAAGCTCTATGTTCTTTGTTTCTTCATCATGGACAACTGTGAGGAGTCATCCGGAGTACCTCTGCTTTGTCAAGGGTATCGTTGATTTTATGAGATCTTCCTTTAACATCTCCCTTTTATCTATCATTTGCAGGCTTTAGTTAAGACGTAGAGTACTGATGAGTTATATTTTCTCAAGGAGAAATTTTCTTTGTTAGAACCAAACAAAAATTGATCCAAAAGTATGGAAAATATGAAAGCGGTTGGTAACCAACAAATACATCAGTAAGAATGCTTTTAAATTAAACTATAGTTTTACATATTTAGTTCTAATATCATTATTTTTTTAACTCTTATATGATTCGAAACATCGGTACGCAGCTTACTGCCCTTCAATACAAAATAATGTAGTTTGACGAATTCTGTGCAGCTAGCTCGAGGTTCATGATAGATGAGGGAACATTGGACGCGTTGCCTTATGGAGATATGGGTTAAATCTTGATGTAGCAATTTATACTATATATAATATAATATAGGAAAATAAACAAATCACTTTTAAAATCCAAAAAGTAATAAGTTTAAATTCACAATAAATTATATATATTCGGAAGTATCGGTTTCTACGCTGTCGTTATCCACCCAAAGTTTAAAACAGTATGATTCTCGGGTCGTTATCCCCAACGAGGAATGCAATTGAAAGTCGAGAGTCGTTTTGATAATCGATGCTTGAATGGAACAAGATTATGATTGGATTTCTAAAGCTAAGGGAAAATTAAGGTAAACACTTAAAAACAATTAAGGGAAAAACAAATTTTAATAAAAATGCAAATAAGGAATCCTAAAACGTGACCTAAAAACCCTAAATTATCAAAATTAAATCCTAAAATAATCTTTTTGAATTTTTTAAATCTTAATTGACTAAAATGCTAGAACAAAGAAAACTAGACCAAAAACGGAAGTGACAAGGGCTTAAAAACACTAAAAACGTGAACGGGATTCAATCCAGTTCTTTAAAAAACCAAATTTTGTAATTTTAACCCTACGAAAGCAAATCTAATTTTCCTCAGTCCTAAATGTTAAAAGAGAATTTTCTAAAAAAGAATTATATTTTTTTGATTATTTTTCTATTTTTTATGATTTTTTAAAGTTTTTAATAAAGAAAATGATTAAAAATATAAAATGTAACTTTAAAAATCTGGAAAAATTACTAAAAGTAGCTTATGATTAACAGAATGCAGGAAAAATATTAAATCCTAAAATACTAAACTCAATAAGCCGGGAAAAAGCAAATTAGCACTCGAAGTGCTTTTTTATAACAAAACTCAAAAAGGTGGTAAAAGAATAAACAATGCACCTTGAGACGTAAAAGTCCCAAGGGCGCAGTGGTTAGTGGTGTGTTGTGTTGTGTGTTATAAAGGTAGAAACTAGGTTGAGGTCAGGGGTTCGAGCCTTGCTCACCCCTGACTTCCTTGGTTTCCCTTTTTTTTCAAAAACTTTTTAAACAAAGTTGTAAAATAGCTCAAATTAAGCAAGTTTTACAAAAGCTACTTTATCTGAAAATCACTAAATAAGCTAGAAATTGAGCTTAAACTATGACAGAAACACTTAAACACTTTTTAAACTTTTTTCTTTTTCAAAGCTTAAACTACTAACAAGCTGAAATAAGCTAAGGACTTAATAAGCTATAAGCACCCTATAACTAATCTAACAATCTAAGCAACTAATAAGCAAAAAGATTAAGCAATAAGCTGAAAATCAAATTAAGCACTTATAAGCAGGTAGGAAACCAAACAGACTGTCTAGCTATTTTTGAGCTTATTTTTTTGCATGAAAATAGAACCTTATGGAAAATTAGCTTATACCACCTTAAAGCTCAGCTTGTAAGCTACTCTAAACAACAAACCATAAGCATTTTGAAATCCAATTAAGCTAAGAAAAAGCACAATGAAAAAGCTACTTAGGCTATTTTTGATATTTTTGGTTTTTCTATGAAAAGCTAAAATAAGCTAGAACCTAACCTAAATAAGCTATGAACTACTAAATATGAACCTAATAAGCTAGTTAAGACAGAAACTAAACAAAAACTTATGGCAATAAGCTAAAAATCACAATTAAGCACTTTGATACAACTGTTAACCAAACAGTCCTTAAGGGTACTTTTGAGCTTATAATTCAATAAGCTAAAGGATCCTTATGGACTTTTGGCTTATACTACTTTAAAGTTTGACTAATAAGCTACCTAAATCTATTCTTAAAAAGTATTTTGAAAATCAAATTCTTAATGAAAAAGCTGCTTATGCAATTTTACCTCACTTTTGGCTTTTGAATGAAAAGACAAAAAGCTAATTTTAAGCTTAAAAACAGATGACTTAATGAACTTTTAAAAGCAAACTAAGTTGAAACAGATCTACTATTACCTAAAATCTACTTGTGAATAAAATTTGGAATTCTAAAAACTATTTTTACCTGCTGATTTTTAAGCTAGAAATTGGCTATTTATCTATTTTCTCTACTGATGCAGTTTGCACACAAAGAATCAAACTCTTAAAACCTATAAGTGCAGGCTCAAGAAACTTGTTACTACACTCTTAAAACTCCAAAACAAAAGCAAAGTAAGCATTGAAAATTTCTAAAACAGTCTTAAGCTTAAAATGCATATTAAGAATAACTAGGTCTAACAGATTCAAACTATCAACTAGCAATCTTAAAAACAACTTGATATAAGCTAACAAAAACACCTTAAATCTAGAATTTAGATTTAAATTCAAATTAAAGGACCAAAAGGCCAGTAGCAGTACTAACTCTCAGTTAGTACTGCTATGCCAAACACCCCTTTAAAGAGTAAAAATCCATAATCAGCTTATAAAATAGAGATTGAAGGTAATATACAAATACTAAATATCATTAAGCTATAATAAAACCTAATAAGCAGATTTAAACAAACTAATAAGCCAGAACAATAAGCTATAAGCTAATGCTACTTATTTTTGGATTTTTATAGTTCTAAGATAAATGACAAGCAAATTAAGTTCTAAGCTAACAATTACACATAATAAGCATCTAATATCTATAATAAGCATTAATAAGCTATACTAAACAGATATAAGTAAGAAATAAGCAATAATAAGCTGAAATGCAATTTTAAGCTACAAAATGTAAAGAGAGGACTTACAACTGCCTTTGCACAAAACAAGGCTTATAAATGCTCTTTTGAGCTATCAACAAGCTCCAGCTTATCAAATGATAAGCTGGTGAGGTCCTGGAAGCCCATCCCTTATTGGCTTCCCTTCCATTTTTAAGCTGTGGTAAATTTGGGGAGAATTTGTGTCTTATTAAGCTTAGTTAAGCTTTTGTGAGCTTAACTAAGTGTAAACTAACTAAAGTGGTGAATTAGGAGCTTATTAAGAGCTTCTTGAGCTTTATCAAACCATATTTATTATTACTTAAAACATAATCAAACACAAGTTTTAAAAGTGAACTACAAATTTTATTAATGAAAACAGATTACAAGGCTTGTAAATGAAAATTACAAAGACTTAAATGACAATAAGCTAGAAAATTACAATAAGCTAAAGCTATTTTTACTCTACTCCTAAATTAAGCTAGATGATCTTTTGTGAGTGAGAGAGGTCTTGTATTTATAGGTCTGAGAGAAGCTTCTAGTCTTTAACACACGCTCCAGCTTGCTCTGATCTTGACCTTTCAATCATTGGATCTCGTGTCTTAGCCGTTAGATCAAAAATGTGATCACATGGATTGACAGCGTGACATTCCTTGTGTTAAAGGCCTTGTGCTTCTTTTGGCTTGATTTTAGTGTAGATTTCCCATCAAGGTGTGTTTCTTTTGAGTCCCGCGTGTCATTCTTTTGTCAGAGCTGTCCAGTCAATATCAAAGGGTGATGTTTTTTATGCTGACATGGTACTTGGTACTTGGAATCTTCGTTGCCACGCTGGACGAGTGAAGGGATTGGGTTAATTACACTTAATTGGGGTAATTTATGAGGATGGTAAATTGGGGATGACGGTGAACAGTAAAACTATTTTTCCCGCCCCCCAATTTTATACGTTTGTTAGTTTGACTGAGTTAAATGGGGCGTTGACTTGGGCATAAGATTTATAAAAAGGAAATTGGGCCAGGATAAGGGTTTGGGTTCGGGTAAAATTTAAAAGGGTTTTTGGTTTTAAAAGAGATAACGACCGTTAGTCTTTTATATTAAAAGGACTAACAGTGTTAAGCATTTAGGGCTTCTATTGAAAATGGTTTTAACATTAAGGGTTATTTGGCATTTTGAAGGTTTTTGTCTTTTGTGAGTTGACCATTGTTGACCATGGTTGACTATTTGACCTTTTTGCTATCAAACTCCCTGTTCTTGTACGCTCTTTCCATTCCCGTGTTTGTGTTTGTCCGGTGTTGACCGTTTTCTGGTGATTTTTGCAATATCCGTACCTACACATCATAAATGGCAAAACAAGCAATATACAAACATAATTTGCACAATTTGTTCATTTTAGGGCCATTTTTGGTATAAAAAGGATATGTGATTTCTCACATATCACATATGCTGTCAGAATCACAATGTTGATTGTTGAATTGAAGATGACATCATGGACCCAGTGATGCAATGCACAACCCTTCCCAGCCATTCGGGTTTCTCTCAAAAGAAACTTGTCTCATTTGTCACGGAGATACATACGACTTCTATTGACTTTCTCACTCCGAGTTAGTTGATATTGAATAGGTGGCAGTCTGCTCCAGCCTCCGATTACTAAAACCAAAACGCACTAATCGAGTCTAGAGCCAAGAGATCAATAAAATAAATCTCATTAGGACACATTCCATTACTAACACTTGTTGAACATCAATAAGTTCACAAGCTATTAACAAGAGTCCTACGTATTATCCTTGTGATTTTGCCAGAACATCCAAGTGATACTAAAGTATTCACAGTGAAGATGGAAATCCTACTTGAGCCAGCATCAAACAAGCTCTTGGTAGGTGACTTGTGCGATTCTATATGAATTAAACTTGTGTCAACTAGAAAGGAATGATGGTGCGATTCAATGTAAATCAAACTTGTTCCAAGAAATGAATTGATGGCTTAATCAGAAAGATAGTAACTATCGGATTCACTCTTACCGTGTTGTCTGCTTTGAGACACTCCGGTAACGAGAACTAGCAAGTACGGTGAATCTAATGCATCTACGTTAGAGGATCTAACACTTTGAGCTAGAAATCCTGTCAAGGAGATTCTTTAAATCTACCTGATCACAGGTATAATATTTATATTGTAAAACGGTCCTACGGAACCGGAGGTTAATCTAACCAAATCCGGACGAATGACAAAGCCATATGCGTC
>BQNB010035045.1:1746-46137 GCA_026074375.1 Tanacetum coccineum
TCCGAGTAGAATGAATCAGTGATTGTGTTTGTTCAAGTTTTAAGGGAAGCTGAATAAATCAATTGGTGTTATACTTTAAGAAAATGGATTGTTTGGTATGAGGGACTGATTAAAAATCAGTGGGTGTGGATCAGATGACGATCGACTCAGGAAGTATGATTGATGAGGCGGATAGCATAGAAGTTAAGGTTGTCCATTAAATGGAAGTTAAGCCATGGCCAAATTCTTAGGATCAGAGAGTTAATGAGAGTAAATGACTAGCTGATCGAGCTTCAGTGGGTACCAAACTCAGGGAACGGCGTGTTCTTTTCGGGCTTAGCCTGATGAGATGTTGAAGCTGAGCTATAGGATGAACCTTGAATCCTATGAGATTTCTATCTTATCAAGCCTAGGTATAAGACGGTTAGTTGATTTATTAACTGAGTAAGAACACAAGATGACCCTCTGAATTCAAAATGGCGCCTCTGAAAACTTAGGAGCCTAGCTTTTGAAAAATAAGTTAGCTGAGCTGCGAAACTAAGCCACTGACCCAAACCACTGGTTAAAATGGTGGGACTGATATGAAACATCAGTGCATACAGGTCAGAGGTGCATACTAATCAGAGGTGCATTCTAATCAGAGGTGCATACTACTCAGAGGTGCATACTACTCAGAGGTGCATACGAGTCAGAGGTGCATACAGGTTTGAAGTAAGAAGAAATATCAGGGTGTGTATGTGGTTGTAGCTGATTAAAATATTAGCTACTGTATAAATCAGCGAATGCACACTATCAGCGGATGTCACTATCGATCCCACTATTAGTGGATAAATGTCACAGTTTCGGGCTTAGCCTAATGAATAAGCTGATATATGAGAATTAGCTGATGTGATTTGGTGAGTATTATACTCAGATGGATACGATATCAGTTAGTGAGCTAGTTTGTGAGCTAATCTTGGTTGATCCCCGCTGGTCATAGAACCCCTCGCTGAGATGAGTAGCTGATGGGATTAGCTGATATAAGAGATTAAGAGCTGATTTATTAGCTGAGTATATACTCAGATGGGTACATGAAAAAGTACCTTATCAGTGAAACGAACCCAGTCACCGCGATATGATACATGAAGCTGAACCATTTAACCACTAAACCTGAAGGGGTATCTTCCAGAGAGTGTGTAATGATCAAAATCTTGCTTGCATTGCAACTTTTGAGGGGGTGAGAACACACTTATTAAGGATTCATTAGCAGAAATCAAATCACAAACACAAAACCTTCACACCACACAAAACCTTCACACCATCACAAATCAAACCACAAATACAAAACCTTCACACCATCACAAAATCAAAAAAAAAACCACGAAAACAAATCCATCTCGTCACTTTCATTAAACAAAAAATCCACCGCGAAGTGGCTCTTCATCAAGATATGTTTTCTCTTATATGAAGTTTTTTTGAAGACGAATGATGATTTATCTGGGTTATATCATGGACTGATATATCAATGGGATTATGATTGTTATAGGGGATCAGTTTTATAGAATGTTTTGTGGTGCTGATGAAATATCAGCCAAGTGCCTCTTCAGCCAAGATGGGTGTGGTCTATATGTGATGAGCGGGGTAGGAGTGGTGTGTGAGATAGGTTTAGTTATTGAATGTTGTCGAGTAAAACTGATCAGATGGGTATGTTAAGGAGTTGAATAATCAGTGGTTTAATTTTTCAGCTAAACCTGATCAGCTAACCCAAATTGAGAACCTCTAAACCCAAGGTCAGACCGCTGAATGCAAGATCAGCTCGCTAAACCTAAGGTCAGACCACTAGACCCAAAGTCAGCTGAAGCTGATACTCGCTGAACCAATGTCACTGAACTTGGTCAGCAATCACCGATCAGCACACTCCAAGGGGTATGTCATTACAAGTGTTTCGGGCAAAGCCTGAAGAAGCTAATTAAAGAAGCTGATTAAAATATCAGCTGGTCAAAAGGTGATTCAAGCTGTGACAACAAGGTTCCCTGATGAAATCAGGGTATTGTCTTTTAAGGGGTACAGGTCTGTAAGCATCAGTGGGTAAACAATGGGAACACTTAGATGATCCCACTCACTGAACCATCAGACCAGCTGGACCATCAGACCTGTTGAGCCATAGGCTACTAAACCTCGTCAGCGATCTCCTCAACCTCAGTTGAAGTTAAACCGTTGAACCAGCTGGATGGAAATAAAAACTTAAGGTGAATGGACATGTTTAAGGTCGTTGAGGCTGAACAACCGAAAGAGAAACAACCCGCTGAACCTGGTGAGTTAAATCTCTGACCTCTGGTGTCTCTGACCTCTGGTGTCTCTGGCCGCTGACCCACTGACCAAGGTAATCCAGCTGAACGTGAACCCAGCCGCTGAACGACGAACAAGCCCGCTGAGCCAAAATGGGTCAGACTTAGGGACATTTTTTATCATCAACTTAAGGAACTATAATGGTATACAAGTTAGCTGATAAGAATGGTCCCGAATGTGTTAATCACTGAGGAGCATGCACCTGATCAGAACCGGCTGAACATCAGAAAACGCTGAACATCCGAACCCGCTGAACATCACTGTAAGTTGAATATCAGATTGTTTCGTTAATTCAGTTCGGCCTAACTCTGAATGGGTTTGTAAGGAAAACACAAACTGATATTTTAGTTAGGGTATTAAAGGCGTGGTATTTATGAGGGATAAATTGTTAAGAAAGTTTTTCCTTATTTAAATTTCTGGTACAAGACTCGTTATAAAATGGTTTTCCTCTAATGTATTGAAAATGGTTTTGGGAAAACTCTAAAAAGTGTTCAGTATGTTTATGTTTGGGAGGGAAACTGATTAAACATCAGTAAACTTAGTTTGGTGTTTTTAAAGCTCAGACTAATCCGAGTAAAATCAGAACAGAAAAAGGATGAATCTTCTTGCCTCACGGCTAAGGCATCACAGATCCAGGAACAGGATAGCCATAGGCTGAAAGTTCACCAAGTGTCGGCTTAACCACCGCACCAAAAAATGGTAATCAATTCATCATGTCTAAATGACAAGAAAGAATTAGCTATTCTGGAGCAAATGGCTACGGGTAAAGAATCAACAAATCTGTTGATGGCTGATAATTTGCTAAAAACTATAGTGCCAACTAAGTTGGTCAAGCCACAAGGTTTCAACTTGAGGCCAAACATGGGTATTCAAACACCCACAAAAACTAAGGATCAAACCTTAGTAACGAAGCAATTCAATCAAGGGATTCAATCCCTAAAATGTTGAAAATATCAGTGTATAAAGCCTTCAAAAATTGCTAACTCCATATGCATTTTTTGAGGGGGAGAAAGACACCCTGATACGAACTTCAATGCTAAACCACCACTAAAAACATATCCTCATATCACAAACACTACAACTGTCACTCTCACAATACAAACATATCCTCATATCACAAACACTACAACTGTCACTCTTACAATACAAACATATCCTCATATCACAAACACTACAACTCTCACTCTCACAACACAAAACAAACAACAAACACCAAAAACAAAAAAAAAACAAAAACAAAAACAAAAAATTACATTCACAAAACCAACATCTGAACCAAAGGACATAAACCCAAGGTAGCTGAATTCGCCGAACCCGTTGAAAGATGGGTATATGGTTTAAAAATTAGTAAAAGTTGATTGGGGTACGTGAAACTGTGAAGAAACTTATAAATAAAACTATTTATTAGTAAAGCTGAATATGGGTTGAGCCTGGACGGGTCGGATAATTTCAAGGAGCTGGTTAAAAAATCATTTCAGGTGATGCATATCTGTTGGGTTTATTAATTGTTTGGGTTGTTTTTAATCAGGAAGTACTCATTTTATACGTGACTGATCACCACACCTTGGACCCTGAAACCCAAATAATTCGCACATAAACCACAAGCTCTGACTCAAACAATATCCACTAAAGTGAATAGCATGGCTGAACTGTCTCCATCGAACCCGCTGAACCAGTGACGTGTGTTGCTAAACTAATGAAGCCTCTTAACCCTTCATATATGAACCTCAAAGAGGTTTATTGGTATATCTTGTTTAAGGTTTAAGAGTTTATTTTTTTGCAACAAAACAACAAAGAATCAGTATGTATCTTTTTATTTTTTTATTATTCTTTGTTGTAACTTAGTATGTAAGAAGAAGCCTTTATGCTCACTTACTGCTAATTGACTTAGGCTATATTTCTATTCAAATAGGGGGAGATTGTTGGGCCAATTCAAAGCCTAATTGTCCCTTATACAGGATTTGTATAAAATATATCCTAAGTGTAAAACAAGTCGCTAAAATTAAATAAGTTCAGCGAGTCATCCTCAAGATGTTCTTTAGAGGCTAAAAAAGTCTCATCATAACCTGAGGCTAAAGAAAGTATCATCATAACCTGAGGCGGACCTCAACAAGTGAAGAAAGAACTAATATCAGGATGATGGAGTCAGTGAGTATTGGAAAATGGCTCACTGACTCCCGAAGACCATCTTTGAATGAAGTCTGAACATATTGGCGGGAACTTACTTTTAGTAAAAAGCAGTAGAAGACAAAAGGTACAAGTGGGGGCTTGTACTTTATTAAAGGTTGCTTAGAGAAAGACAAGAAAGGACAAGAGTGGTTAACTTGACTTTAATGAAGCTTCACATGGAAGCTTCACTTTCCCACTATATATATGTTCACTTGTAATAGAGATAGGTTAAGGATTCTTACACAGAAAACACACAATGTAATATTATAGTGATTGGGTTCTCCTCCTATTGGTTCATGAGCAAAGCTATAAACAATGGGAGTTTTATTTGTCATTCAATATCTTAGTTGTTAGTCCGCAAACAACCGGGTGCACTTGTAAATCTTTTATTCATTTCTAATAACATTTAAAAATGTTGAAAAGTACAAACTTTGTTATTAGTGGTCAATTGGTTAATTGTGCAAACTTGTTCTTCATAGATCCTTATAGATCTGTGTTTTGCATAAGAATAAAGGACCAACAATATAGATTCCAATTGATGTTCGAATCATGTGGATTGCGGTTTATGCTTTCTAAAATTTTACAAGTAAGATTGCTCTTTGGCATACTTTGGCTAATACGATTGATAATTGGGATGTGATTTTGGTGATGATGGGAGACTTCAATGAAGTTCGTGAAGCCGGAGAGAGGTTTGGTTCAACTTTCAATAAGAAACAAGCTCAGATTTTCAATGCGTTTATCGCTAACGCATACCTTATTGTCATTCCTTTAGGTGGTTTTAACTACACGTGGACCGACAAATGAGGGTCCAAGATAAGAAAGTTAGATCGATTCCTAGTTTCATATAGCTTTTACAATACTTTTCCCCACATTACAGGCGTTGTCTTGGAGAAAGGAACACCTGATCACTGTCCTATTCTTCTTAAAGAGTTTGAGGTTGACTGTGGTCCGACTACGTTCTGGTTCTTTCACTCTTGGATGGAAATAGAGGGCTTTCATAAATTGGTTTTTGACACATGGAATAATGATGGTATAGTTGAGGCTAATGGCCTTATTTCGTTTAAAAAAACTTCAGAATCTTAAACATATCATACGTCAGTGGGTTGCTTCCCAAAAATCAATGTCTTATAATCTCATGAAAGAACACCAATCGCGGCTCTCTTCTATTGACGCTAAAATAGACCAAGGATGTGATAGCAAGGATGACTTCTATAATCCAAGAGATTCTATTCGCATCATTGGAGAATTAGATCGTTTGGAAGCAAAAGATATAGCTCAAAGAGCTAAGATCAAGTGGGCTATGGAAGGGGACGAAAAAACTAGTTTCTTTCATGGTACGTTAAAGAAAAAGCGACGTCAAATTGCTATAAAAGGTGTTCTAAAGAACGGTGAGTGGATAGAAGATCCCAATTATGTCAAAACAGAATCCATAGCTCACTTTCGAGATCGATTTAAATGTCCCAATGGAACCTCCCCTCGATTGCAGCAGACATGCTCAATTGTCTTTTTGATGATCAAAATAAATCTTTAGAATGCAATATTTCTCGTGAAGAAATTAAGCGGGCTGTGTGGAAGTGTAGTGGTGACCGTGCCCCGGGCCCCGATGGTTTTTCTTTCAAGTTTCTCACCACTTTTTGGGACATTTTAGAGCCTGATGTGACGCGCTTCGTTCTTGAATTCTTTCATTCGGGATCTTTTCCAAAAGGCTGTAATTCGTCTTTTATAGCATTGATTCCTAAAGTTTCTAATGCTAAGTTCGTTACAGACTTTCGCCCTATCAGCCTTATAGGATGCCAATATAAAATTATTGGCAAGATCCTTGCCAATAGACTTAGCACGGTGATTGGAAGTTGCATTAGCGCGGAGCAATCGACTTTTGTTAAGGGTAGGAATATCCTTGACGGTCCTCTCGTTTTGAATGAAGTTATAGATTGGTATCGTAAATGTAAGAAAGAGCTCATGATTTATAAAGTTGATTTTGAGAAAGCGTTCGACTCCTTGAGATGGGATTTCTTGGATATGATTATGGATAAGCTCGGTTTCGGGTTGAAGTGGCGCTCTTGGATCTATGGCTGCCTCCAAAATGCTCGTTCCTCTGTTTTAGTTAATGGGTCTCCCTCGATTGAGATCGAGATATTTAGAGGTCTTAGACAAGGCGATCCTCTATCTCCTTTTCTCTTTATTTCGGCTATGGAAGGTTTGCACGCGATCACATGCAAAGCGGTGGAGATAGGAATTTTTACAGGCGTTTCTTTTGGCAGTGGTAACATGACTATCTCTCACCTTATATATGCTGACGATGTTATTTTTATTGGAGAATGGACTAGAACTAATGCACATAATCTGCTATGTATGCTTCGATGCTTCTATCTTGTGTCCGGGTTAAAAATTAACGTTCATAAAAGTAATATTTTAGGCGTTTGTGTTCCTGAAGAGGATGTTTCTGATATAGCCAACGCTATTGGCTGTGAGGCTGCTAAATTTCCATTGAAGTATCTTGGTGTTCCAATAGGGTGTAACATGGCTAGGGGCTCTAATTGGAACGCCATCATCCAAAAGTTCTCTTCTAAGTTATCTCAATGGAAAGCTAAGCTGTTATCGGTTGGTGGTCGTCTCTCCTTAATTAAGTTCGTGCTTGGAAATATTCCTACGTACTATATGTCCATCTATATGATGCTCGTGTCCATTCAAAATAAGTTGGAGATGATGCGTAATCACTTCTTTTTAGGGGGCGAGTCAGATGAGAAAAAGATGACGTGGGTGAGATGGAAGAAATGTTTGGCAAGCAAGAAGTCCGAAGGCTTCGGTATTCGTAATATCTTCGCGTTAAATATAGGTCTCTTGTTTAAATGGATATGGAGATTCTTGAGTCAACCTTCTGATCTTTGGGTTAAAGTCGTAAAGAATATCTATGGCCTTAATGGGGGCATTTTTGATGTATATGTTCCCGGTTCGAGCAAAAGCACATGGGGTGCCATCCTATCTTCGATAAAACGTCTCAAGTAGAAAGGTATTGATCTTCTTTCTTTTTGCATTCGGAAGTTAGGTAATGGAGTTTCTACTCGGTTTTGGGAGGATATATGGTGCGGAGATCAGCCCCTAAAAGCTCAGTTTCCACGCATCTATTTGCTAGATACCGATAGAGGCTGTAATATTGCGAACCACTTATCTCTACATGATTGGAGTACTACTCTTAGAAGACAACCGAGAGGAGGTGCTGAATCGTGCCAATTCTCAGTGTTGCAATCCGTGATCAGGGATGTTGTTTTATCGGATGAGTAAGATTCTTGGCAATGGTCGCTTGATGTTTCTGTTGGATTCTTAGTTTCTTCTGTGCGTTACCTGATAGACGCTCACATCTTAGATGTGTCCCTATTGCTACTCGGTGGAATCCTTGTATCCCAATCAAAGTTAATGTTTTTTTGTGGAGATTGTTGCTTAATAAGCTCCCATCGCGGGTGAATTTAGATAGAAAAGGCATTGATGTTGTTTCGATTCTTTGCCCCATTTGTCAAGATGATGTCGAAACTGCTAACCACATTTTCTTTACATGCGAGATGGCTAAAGAGTTGTGGGCTTTGATGGCTAGATGGTGGGAGCTTGCTATCCCTTTTTGTGCTAATATCTCAGAGTGGTTTGATTGGCTTAATTCCTTGCATCTCTCGAATAAGGCTCGGTTGTTTCTAGATGGTGTTGGAGGGACACTTTTGTGGTCAATTTGGAGTTTTCGCAATCGTTTGGTTTTCTCTAATCCATCTTTTAAGAAAGCGGAGTTGTGAGACTCTATTGTTTCTCAATCGTTTTTGTGGATTTCATCTAGAAATCCTAAGTTTAAATTTAGTTGGGTTGGATGGTTGAAAATATGCCGCCGTTTAAAAAAAAGTAGCATCATCATTTCTATGTGTATTTCGTAGAAAAATAATTAAGACTAAAGAGTCTACATTTTGAAATTGTTTTTAAGTATTGTTGAAGATTTTTAACCGAGATATGAATATCTTGTCAATTAGTGTTATGAAAACCGGACCGAACTGGTCGGTTAACCGGAAAAAGTACCCGAGCCAGTTCGGCCGGTTCACTGGTTCAACTAAAAAACAGAAAAAGGACGAAATCAAGAATCGAAATTGTTCCGGTTCGCTTGTCGGGTCGGTTTTAGAAACGCTATTGTAAGCTACATATTTCGTTTTTAAGATGGTTTAAAAGAATTATAGAAGTATATTGTTCATATTTAGCATAGATTATGCCCTTTGCTTGCCATAATTTAAAAGAATTATAGAAGTATATTGTTCATATTTCGTTTTTAAGATGGTTTAAAAGAATTATGGAAGAAAAAACAGTTAATGTTCTTCCAGATACACACGATTATGCCCTTCTATGAGATCTATATTGACTATGATTCAAAGTATATCACTCTGTATTATACTAGTAACACATTAACTATTGAATAAAAAATTAGTGAGGATGAGACATCTGAGTGTCATTTTTTTTTCATTTAAAGAGTCGGCACAAAATTTTATTTCGTCTAATTGGAACGCCTTCAAAAACAATTATCTCTTAATTAAAGGCTAAATTAGACATTTCGAATACTACCACTTAATCCCGATAATAAAAGCACCGCCTACTTTGTAAGTTTTAAACTGCGTTTTATGTTTATTTATGTTTATGAAGGCATTTTTCAGTCCGTTTGTTCAAATCATCAAAAGAATCTAAGGACAACCATGTACAAATTTCAAAGATGAAAGATAATAAAGTTTAATTTAGAGTAAATTGCATAAATCGTTTTTAAAGTTTGGCTAAATTGAAGATTTCATCTCAAATAGTTTGAAAGTGCAGAGATTGTCTTTGTAAAGAAATCTTTGGTGCAAGTATCGTCCCTGTAAGGAAAACTTTGAGGAAACTTTTGGTGTTGCATCAAAGGTTTCCCCATACGATGATTCTTGCACTTTCGTAAAGTTTGGATGAAACATGCAATTTGACTCGACGTTAAGACCGATTTATGCAATTTATTCTTTAATTAAAGTAGAACCGCGTAAACCATTTTTGTAATTAACTTTGAAGAATAAAATAAACACGTAACTGGGGTGGACGACTCATAACATAAAAAGTCAAGGTACATAAAAAGAAGAATATTCATTGTTTTCGTTAATGAAAACTATGTTTGTTGTTCAAGGCAGAATTTTTTTTTTTTTTTTTTTTAACGGCGATTTATTAAAACACTAGCAAGGAGCTAGATCAAACAAGAACAATATAAGGGTTCTTAAGCCAATCGTCCCACTTGAACGACACTTTACATCTGAATTTACACCAATAAAAAGAACTAGAAACTAAATTATCAAATCAGCGCCTTTTCAGGGATCTTCTTATCAAACAGAAGCTTGTTGCGAAAGTTCCACATATACCACCACAAACCATAATATACACCCTCAAGAACGCCTTTGAGTTTGGATTGAATCCGAATAGAAACCAACCAAACTGCATTCCTCGTTATGAATTCACATTACCGAATAGTCGATATTGCCATCAAGAAGATATCTTACGCATTAATCTGTTCACAACAAAGCATTGAAAGAAAATATGTTGTCGATTCACTCCGGCATTACAAATGGGGAACAACAATCGAATTCAATATCCATTCACGTCGAGTGATATTAAAACGCGTTTGGGTTGATATCGACGTTTTTTTAGATTTGATCACTCTGTGCTTTATATGTTACTCTGAGCGCGTTATATTTGATTTCCAAGCTCTTGATATTCACCTTGATTGGGCTACGGATTTAACCCAACCTAATCGGCAACATATCATCCTGAAACCGATTCCATCAATCTCCTTTCGATTGAGCCACCGAAAAAGACCCACCATCACATTCAACTTCGTCCAAACGTAACGATCTTCGCAAGGCACGAGAGTATAATGAAAACTATGTTTGTTGTTCAAGGGAGAAAATAAAATTAGTCTAATCTTATGGATAAATGGTTTAAGAATGACAACTAGCATGATATCTAATTAACATTAACATGTTTTGGGTCTGTTTGTTTAATTTTTTTATTAAAACCTGTAAAATTAAAGTGTTTGTTTTGATATATGTTATTTATTTGTAAATAAATGTATGATTGTTTTTTTTTTGAATAAAGTGTCTGAATTACATAAAATTACTTTTATACCTTAAAAACAAGTTACGTGGGATTATAGATGAAGAAGTGCGATGATAAATATGTAAAATTAAAATTTAAGTCATGGATTTAATATGGAGACTCTTTCCCTTTTAGCTTTTACTGGAAAGACATTTATTAATTTTAAGCACAAAACAAAAAGACTTTAGTGACTTAATTAATTTACTAATTTTTCAATTAAGACTTTTAAGTTTTTATTAAACACTATCTTAGGGCTTGTTTGTTAATTTTTTTTATTAAGTCATGTTTAATTAAAAGATGACTTAATACAGACAGTCTCAGTTTTATTACTTAATATTTTCAGTTATATTTCTTTATTAAGTCACAAACAAACAATTTTCACATGACTTAATCAATTTAGTTTTTTTCATATTAAGTCAATTAAGTCTTTATCAAACACCACCTTAATCCACTGTAATTATAATAGATGAGTAGATGCAATGAGTGAAACAAAATAATAAAATAGATAAATGAAGTGGATGTTTTATTCAAAATTATTAAATCAAATTTAAAAATATCAACTGCAAAATTTTAATTTAAAAGTAAAAAAAACATTAGTGCCATTAATTTCTAGCTATAAATAAAAGAAAACAAAACAAATGACTTGAACTAATTTTTAAAACGAATGAATTAAAATAAATATCAAAAGTTAATATATCTATCCTAAAACAACTAGATACTAAACACACTCAAACTTGAAAACATATCAAAAGCTAATGTCTACTCAAATTTAAATATTAAATAAATCTTAAAGTTTAAGTCAAATTTTAAAATAGAGAAAAAACATGTTTTTTTTACACTAATGGTTTTTTTGTTGCGCGAGCTTCTTCCATATTTGCTAGATGATCTAGTAGTAGACCGTAGTATGTAGACCATCGTACATAAATTTGTCCTCTAGTAGTAGACTGTTGTATGTAGACCATCGTACATAAATTTGTCCTTGCTTGTTAGGTCGTTAGGATGTGTTTGGTTGAGAGTTTTAGAGGGTAAGGCATAATAATGACAATGATTATAGTTTGTTGATTAACTATAATATAATGAACAATTATTTTGATTTTGAGCAATGGGGTATTTTCTTACCAAATTGAAAGGAATGAGAAAAATAACACCATTAACTTTTCATTCTTTTTTTCTCCTCCATGTTTCTTTCATAAATAATCCAATATAATTTTCTTTTTTAATTTTTTATTTGAATTTATATTTTATAATTATTTACATATTTGAAAATATATATTGGTAATACCTTATAATATTCCTTTGCGTTATATTTGTTATTTTTTTTTTGGTAAAGAGTTACCTCGGTAAAGTTATATTTGCTATTTTTTTCCCTTCTTTAAAATGAACCAAGCATGTCCCTAGTTATCAAGATTTGTTTTGAATTGAATGTGAAGGGGGAGTAGAGAAACACAAAAATATCATGCTTTTATGTTTTATAAATAAAGTAAATTGAGGTGTGTAAAGTGAAAAGAAAAAAGTAAATATATTGATTTTCAATCAAGCATTTTTCATCCCATATTTAAGATACAAGTTGAGAAAATAAAGATATAAAATGTCTTTTGACAAAATACTTTTTAATGAAAAAGTTTGTTTGTGTTTACAAGAGTGTAATAGTAAATTTATATAGTAACAATATTAAAATATATAACTTCTTCTATTTTTCTTATTCTAATCATAAATTAAAGAACACAAAATAATTACCAATTTTCTTTCCATGTCACTCATTTCGTTTACCTTATTTCCTCATCTATTATCTTTCTTCTTTATCAGAAATCTCAAAAACATAGTGTAAATGTCATTGATATTCATATCCACAAGTTTTGCTGCAAACCTTATTTCTACTCAAAAAAAAAAGTGAAATGCGATCCTTTCTTAAAAAATATTATTTCATAAAAGTATCTCATGTCGCCCAGAAGTACAACAGTTGCCCATAAAAGTACAATATATTGCCCTAAAAAATGTGTACTTTAATATTAAAAAACGCATTTTTTGGGGCAACCTGTCGTACTTTTATATAAAATAACGTTTTTTGGGATAGGATTGCATTTCAATTTTTTTTTGAGTACAAATGGAATTAGCCCTAATTTTATATATACGCTTCTATTCTATGCTCATTTATCCTCCCAAGCTTATGAACTAGCGTTCGAAAGTATATACTTTATGATATTCTGCTAACATGAGCTATATATACCATTATATATTCAGTAAGTATTATTTAAATTTAAAAGTTTGTTTGTTGAAACATAAATTCATGTTTACTAAGAGCATTTGGTATGGAGCATTGGGTATGGTGGCGAGTGAGCTCGCCGTTTTTGAAGTGGCACCCAAACGGCTTCACCACTTCCCTCGTCACCACACCACTGTGGCTCGTGACTTGTGGTTTCGCCACCTACACGACGAGGAGAGAGAGACTAATCTTGTTTCTTTTTCTTGTTTTTAGAAAAAAAATTGATTTGTGTTTGAGTGTGTGTTTTGCGGGTGAGTGGGATCCAAATTACATGGCAAAGCCATATTATTACATGGCAAAGCCATATTATGACTTCTGATGCTCTAAGTTCAAAGTTTAGCGTTTTTTTACCACAATGTCACTGTGAGATTTCACTTTTGTTGCAAAGACCACGAATGGCTAACATTACCAAAACAGCCTAGTTGATCGTGCATGTATTGTGGTTGACAACTCGATGAACACGTGTCACCACCACAATGAATATAGATATTAACGAAATGGAAACAAGCCTTAGTTTTGTCCACATAGGTTGATCGCGCGTACCTAGTGGTGATCAACTTTTTTTTTGTCAGTTTGTGTCAGAAAATAATGTTGATCGCGTATGTATTGTGGTGATGAGTAAATTGGTAAATGTGCATTGATATTACAATACATAGCTAGGAGATGACTTAACAATGACAATAGCAGTATTGATTTTGTAGTTTTTCACCATATTGAACAGTTTTTTGCATGTATAAATGATAGTTGATATCGGTTTGAAGATACTCACAGTTCAAGTGTAAAACAAGAAGCAGTAGTTGATTCAAAGAGGTCTCCTAAAGTGTGTTGTGTACTTATAAATTGTGTTTTGGGTGTTTTTGAGGCGCTTTCGCTCCAACGGTTGTGTGGGTATTTTAGTTGGTTACTGCGTTTATAAGATGGATTTGAGCAATTGCGAGGTATAATTTTTTTAGTTGTTTACTGTGTTTAATTTTTATTTTTTAGTGTTTATATGCGTAGTAATATATGCAATTTTTTTAATTTAGGTACCTCGTGTTCTTGTTACCTGTAGAAGTAAAATGGGTTTGATTAAAATAACTAGAGATCTAATTAGGGGCACTCCACGGGAAGAATTATTTAGGAACACTTATTTTGGTTCGTTTTTAAATTTAGAGGATTTGATTGAGAATTGTATTTTAATACATTATATGTTAGCTCGTCAAATGTTGTTAGTAGGTGGTGAAACTGAAAATGTTCCTTTGTATTACCATATGTATGATAATTTTCAAATACAATTTGGAAGAGAAGAATTTTGTCTAGTTACTGGCTTAAAGTTTGGGGTAGAGTATTCGACTGACTATGACGACGAGGATAAGCCTATTCCTTTTAGGCGACAGGTGTTTCCGTCATGTTTAGATGGTAAACATATAACCGGGAAAAATGTTGAAGATTTGATTAAGAGCAAGTCGTTTAAAAAATTAGACGACGACGATGTCGTTAGCCTTTGTTGTATATGCATTTTGCAGTTAGTGTTATTAGGTGTGGAGGATAGACGTGCGGTTCCTAATTGGATTTTAAGGTTAGCAAATGATAGAGATGGTTGGGACGACTATCCTTGGGGTTCGTATGTTTGGCCGACATTGTACTATCAATTAAGGGATGAAAACGTTAGACGTTGGCTTCTTATATGCCACTGATGTGTCGTTGTGTAGGTGTTATTTATGTATCAAGTTTTACTATTTATTTTATGCCGACTATACCTAAAAACAACACTTTAACGAGCAGTGTACCCGGTCAGATGGAGTTTCGTGGTAAGTAGGGTGTCGATTACTGAGAGTGGAAGTTAACTCTTAATTCTACTGGTATTTTATCTATCTAGTTTTAATACTAATCTAACCTAATTATTCTAAGTAAACCTAAACTAACGCAAAAAGGGGGGCTTTCAGCCTGAGAGACTGGCGCGAGTTTAGTTCTAATTAACCTAAGGCGATGGCGAATAGCGCACACAAGTGATTAACAAAAGATATGGAAGAGGTTAAATCTTAGGAAAACGTATTTGCCAGTTTAATATAATAATATGCCTTGATTGTCTATTTGTGCAATGATTGTATTAATTCGTTGGTGGTATATCATTCCAAAGTTAGGTGGATCTTCTCCCTAGACTCGAGGTTTGTCGCTAGTTAATCCAGTCACAATTAACCTAAACCCGCATAAAGCTCACACCGTTGATTATAATTTATCTAGGAAACTATATTAGTGGTTATATTGAATCCTAGCTCATAGAGGCTTTACCAACTTACTGCTTAATGGAAATTCATATACTAGTAGTCCACACCCACTTAACTACCTATGGAAACAGGACGTTATGTGTAATCCTAAGTCACCGGCTTAGTCTACCTATCCACTTAACCATAGATCGAAACAGGGTTTTCTATTGGCGATCCTATTAGTCTAGCTATATGAATAAGCGTTATATGTTTCTATCCCGAACTCTTAGCCTACGCCCAAATAACACCGAAGTTGCAGCGCATTAAATATTTAGGACTAGATCCAGTTGAATGATAGGAAAAACACATAATTAAGCACATAAACGGGTATGAAGTGATAAACATAATCAACATGCAACGAATAAAGAATAATCGATATAAAGACAAATCAAAACATTAGATTATCATAAACATGGCTAATACCTAAAGGTATTAGCCGATAGTCATTGTAACAATACACGAAACCATAGATGAACGATTAGACATAATGCTAACCGAACGCGTATAGTGGAGTGTAGAGATTACAAGAGTTTTCCCATTGATCAGACCACTTTTCAGGACCTTTTTGGCTTCATTGATCTTTTGGAAATCGGACTTAGTGGCTAAAAGCATACCCTAAATCGTATTTAGGATTTGGTATTTATAGACTCTGAAAATTGGCCGATACGGCGTATTGGAACTCAACACGGCGTATCAGATGACTTGGCGTGGGCTCTAAGAATAAAATATTCTAGAATTTTCTTGAGCTGATATGGATACGGCGTATCGGACATCCTCGATACGGCGTATCAGACCTATTGGGTACGGCGTATCGGACCTATTGGGTACGGCGTATTGGGCTACTTCGTTACGGCGTATTGGCTCATTGGGTACGAAGTATTAGCTCTTTGGGTACTGTGTTTTGTACATCTTGGGTACGGCGTATCGAGCTTCTTGGGTACGGAGTATTGGCTGAAAGTATGCTTTTCTTAATATTTGACCAAAGTATAATATATGAGGTATATACTGATGTGGATACGGCGTATTCTTCAAAGTCAGGCAATGGTTTTTTGACTCATCAAGGTCTTGGATACGTCGTATATGTCTAGAATAATACGGCGTATTTGCTGTCAGATCAGTAGACTTTCTCGAACTCTTCGTTTATGCTCCAAAATGCGTGCCTTTTAGCATAACTTCACCAAGTACTCCATAATTACTGCAATTCTCAAATACAAACGATTAAGTAATAATTCTTTGCAATAATTATACAAAATGGGTAATATACATGGGATAAATGATGCTATAAAATAGACGTTATTTGATGTCATCAGCCACTGAGCCGACAAACAAAGTTGATAAGAAAACGTATTCGATTTTCAGAGTCACTTGGGCATTCAAGGTAAGTCATAATTTAGTTTATAATATTTAATTGGGCATTTAAATTATATATATGTTTAACGTAAAGTAATTGAAACAATTTATTTATTTTTAGACGTGGATATTGGAGGTGTTCCGAGAAGGACCGAATGAATATTATACACATCACATGCGTTATCCTAGAGTAGTCGCTTGGAGCTCCAATAAGAAGTTTTATCGACATAGGCTTCGTGATTTTCTTCATGTGAGTTTTATGTAATGTTATAGTTTATTAATTTGATTACGTTATTTATTTCATACTTAATGTCCCTTTTTATATTCTAAAGGGACGTGTACCTGCGGAAAGATTGATACCGGAAGAGGTTGAGGCTAGATCGGGTTGGTGGCTTTCTAGCAGGGCCTACTTTGACAGTTGTGTTACTGAAGCAGAACGAAGACCTCGTCATTTAAACCGTCAAAATCATTATGAAGTACCATCTGAATTTTATCGAGATTTTCAGGAACAAAGAAGTGGGTTGGATTAAATGATGAAACAGGGCCAAGATATATTTGAAAAAATGAAAAAGTATATGGAGGATTTGAATGTTGTCACGGGAGCAAATAGAGAACCGATCATTGTTGATCAGCATTATGAGATAAGCGATTTGTCTGGATTCCAAAGCATACGGGTATAATTTATGTGGATTTGTGATGCGTAAAGTTTTATACACGTATAATGATATAAGTATAGAAAATTACCAAACTACCCTTGAGGACAAAAGTGGTAAGGAAAATTCTCACAAATATATATAATAATACGTATATTTACCGGTAAGTGATTACCGGGTCGTATTCCTCGAAGATTTATGAAATTGAGACCACGTTTGTTGTTTGGACAATGATTTGAATTGGTTCAAAGATGATTTTTCTAAAATCCTAAAAGTGAGCAAATTAAAGGACATGAAACCTAACTTTAATAACGGGAATTTAAACTTTAACTAAAAACACAAAAATGGGAACCGTAAACGGTGATTAAAAACTCTAAATTTCCAAAATTGAACCTAAAATGAATTTTTCTCTTTTATTAAACTTTAATTGACTAAAAAGTAAGTTTAAAGAAAACTAGAACAAAAAACGGAGTTAAATTGAGCTTAAAAACACGAAAAACATGAATGGAAACGAATCCCGTTCTTTAAAAATTGAAATTTTGTAATTTTAACCCTACGAACTCAAAACTAATTTTCCTAGAAACTATATGATAAAAGAAAATTTTCTAAAAAAGAATTATATTTTTTTGATTATTTTTCTATTTTTTTATGAATTTTTAAAGTTTTTAATAAAAATAAATGTATTAAAATACTAAACTAATTATAAAAATTCTAAAAAAATTATAGAAAGTAGCTTGAGCTAAGAGGAATCTAGGAAAAATAAGCTCGGGAACACAGCTTATCGAATAAGCTATATAAAAGATAGATAATGCAAAGGTATAACAGATGAGCTATTGTAGCATGATGGTTGTGTGTGTGGGGGATAAAACGCTTGGTGAAGGTGGTAGAGGTCCCAGGTTCGAGCTTTGCTCACCCGGGGCTTCCCACTTTCCCAAGTGTTTTAATTTTTTCCATTTTTTTATAACTTTTGAAAATATTTAAAAATAAGCTACTCTTGCAAAACAACTATTTTTATAAACCACAAATAAGCTAAGAAATAAGCTAAATAAGACAGAATTTCTAAAACTATACTAAACTAATAAAAAGCTAACTGTTTTGGGCAATTTAAGTACTAATAAGCAAATGAACTATTAAAATAAGCTAAGACAGACTAAAAGCTATATCTAATAAGCACATAAGAGCTAAAATAAGCACAATTGATAAGCTAGAATGACAGAAGAGCTAAAAAAAATCTTAAAAACACTTAAAATCTATACTAGAAAACAAATAAGCTCACATAAGATTATGGCAAAACCAATCCTAATAAGCTAAGCTAAACTTGAATAAGCAATTACAATAAGCAGATAAGCTAAAATAAAGAAATAAGTACTTTTAGTGTAAACTATTAACCAAACAGCCCCTTAAGGCACCTTTGAGCTTATTTTTAAATAAGCTAAAGGGTCTTTATGGACTTTTGACTTATTACCCTAAAAAGTAAATCTAAAATACTATTTAAATCAACTTTTTAAAACCATTTTGAAATTCAGGAGCTTAATGAAAAAAACTTGTTGAAAACAGCTTATACACTAACAACACTTAGTTACTTTTGGTTTTAAAAGACAAAAAAGCTTATTTTAAGGCTAAAAACAGATAACTAAATAAGCTACTTTTTGAAAACTAAGTTTAAAGAGATTGACACTGACCCTAGACCTACTTATAAATCAAAAATCAAATCCTATAAGCTACTTATACCCTCTGAATTATTAAGTTGAAAATAGCTACTTGTCTTTTTAAAACCGCTGGTGCAGTTTGCACTTAAGTGAACAAAACCTTAAAACCTTTGATGCAGACTTAAAGCACTACTTCTAACACTCATGAAACACACAACTAAGAGCAAATAGAATCATTTCAATTACTAGAATCAATTAAAACTAGGTTATGCAAATGAGGCTTAACAGACTTGGACTTTTATTAATCTAACTTATGAAAACTCAATTAACTCTAACCTAGCTTATAAATCTAGCATAAACAGATTTAAATGAAAGATTAAAACCAAAATCTAAAGACCAAATGGCCACTAGCAGTACTAACTTGTAGTTAGTACTGCTATGCCAAACACCCCCTTATTTTTATCAAAATTCATTTGAGCTTATGAAATTAAGATCTAGTGAACAAGACTTAATTACCAGATAACAAACAACTATTAACAGACCTTATGAGCTTATACCAACAATCAAACAAGCCAGAATCATTAAGCTACTAGTTATGCTAATATTTTTGGATTTTTATTGATTTATGAGACAATATGAAGAAAACTATGATCTAGACTATTAAAGCTAAAAACAGATAATCAAACTTAACTAATAAGACATAATAAGCAATTATAAGCACAAATAAGCAAGTAAATAAGCAGATTAAGCAGATTCAAACTATGAAATTAAGGACAGAAAAGATAAATGAGAACTTACAAATGCCTTAGCTAAACAAAGGCTTAATTTGCTCAAAGAGCTGTCAATAAGCTCTAGCTTATCACAAGGATAAGCTAGTAAAGTCCAATAAGCTCTTCCAGAGTAAGCTTATCATCCAAGCAACCAAAATCCTTATTAAGCATAGGTATTAAGCTGATTTTGATTGTTTAAGTAGATTAATGATTAACTTGAGCTCAATCTAAGCTTAGAGACTTAGAGAGCTGAGATGAGCTTATAAGAGTAGCTTGTGAAACAGTTGAACAAAAGCATTTGAGATATATAAAAGCTTATAGGTAAAAACAGATTGTGAACAAGTAAACTATGATTTTATTGATTTAAAACTGAATACAAAACTTTGAAAATGAAAATTACAAGAGCAAGTTACATGAAAATGAAAATTTTACTTAAACTACTAACTACTAAAAAACGGGAAAAAGGAGATGCTCTGTGTGTGAGGCTTGCTCTCTATTTATAGCCTTGGAGTGAAGCTTCTAGGAGTCTAGCCCGCTCCTCTTATCCATGATCTTATCCCTTAATCCTTTGATCTCATTTATGGTCCATTGGATTGATTTGATGAGCACACGAATTGCCAACGTGGCATTCCGTATGTCAGAGTACTTGTGCTTCTTTTGCACTAAATTTAGTGCAAAATCTTGTCATTGGTGTGTTACTTTGGATACACGTGTGGCATTCCTTGAGGGATTCAAACAATGGGAGGCTTTAAATGACGTTTTCCTTAGCTGAGATGGCACATAGTACTTGAATCTTCTATCCCTGCTATCAATTTCAATTACCCCTTTGTTTTTGATGGGTAACTCGTCGAGAACGACGATGAACTGTTAGACGTTAGTTGGAGGTGTTTGACTCGGGGGTTTGGGTCGTTGACCTGGGTTGGGTTTTATTAAAATGATATTGGGTCGTGGGTATTTGTTTGGGTTATTATAGAAAGATAACGACCGTTATCTCTTTATATTTAAAGAGATAACAGTTGTTAGGGCTTTATGGTTTTTTTTATGTAAAATGGTTATACTTAAGGGACTGTTTTTGTAAGTTTTGGGATTTTGTTTTCTTGTGGTTGACCAGTTGACCAAGTTTGACTTTGAGTTGACCATTTGACCTTTCAGCAATTAAATCCCCGGCTCTTGTACACTCTTCCGTTCTCATGTCCGTGTTTGTCCGGTTTTGGCCGTTTTCTTGTGTTATTTGTAATATCCATACCTACATAATCACAAAGACAAAACAAGCAATATACAAGCATTTTATGCACAATTTCATCTTTTAAGGGCTATTTTTGGTATACAAATGATATGTGTTTTCACACATATCAAAGTCGTTGCGAGACTTTCGTTTCTTTATGTCGTTTCGATTTCAATTTGATATAAGTAAGTGATTCGTCCAAACTACACCTTAAAATATATATAATATAATAAAATATAAAATCTATATAGTAAGAATAGTCTAAAAGCAGAATCAATAAAACCGAGAAGTAGTATAGAGTGTTCCCGGGTCGTTTATCCCCAACGAGGCTGGACTGGAAAATCGATACAGTCGAGAATTTGAGTTTGAAGGAGAGAATTGATTTGAGAGAGTGGAAAAATCAAATTAAACAATAACAAACAAAAACGTTTAAGAAAAACCTAAAAATTATGAAATTAAACTAAAAAACGAGAGCACGAATCCCGAACACTTTTAACCTCAAACAATAACACAATTAAACCATTCAAATGGAGGCATTGCATGAGATCAAAAATTATCACTTAACATCATACGGCCCCATTTTAGTTTTGACCAACCAAAAATGGAACCCAATCAAATGTTGACAAAAACATAACGCAACCCATAGTCCATGTTTTGTTAATTGTCACCGGCCCAACAATTTTGATAAGACCCAATGCTGCCAAATCCATATCACTCGGTCCAAAATTAAATTAAGGGATATATAACATCTTAAATCCTCTGTTTCTAATCCACTAACCCTAAAAAACCTAATCATATTAAACACAGTCACATATCTCTCCCCTTATCACTCCCAATCTCCAATCATCCTTCAATAAAAACCACGAAAATAATTCATTCATCAAAAACAAATCACAGCAAGGTCGAATCTGCAATCGTTATCTCCTTACACAACCAAGATCAAATCTACAATTGTTCATTGTGCTTTATCACAGTTTTAACACAAAACGAAAACCCTCTTTTTGATTTTTGCAAATAATAACCGAACCATGGACCTTCGAGTCTCATTTACAAGAGTACGGCATCAAGATCCTGTCGAGGGTCTCGGGTAGGTGTTGATTATGTTTAACATGATTCTCATGACGAATAAAAGAAAGAATCTAAACAGATTTGTTTTGGTTCTTTCTTGGTGTATTCGGATATTTAACAAAGAAGCAATGCTTCTGATAAATCAATGATGATATTTCTTTCGTGTAATAGGTCTTTCAAGTTTTTGATAGAACAAACCGAAAGAAGAAATGGGATCATATTAATTCGTTCGAGTTCTAGTTGTAGTTAACTTGAGAGGAGTTGGAGTGGTGTGGATATGTGACGGATGGGATCAGGTTTTGTCTTGGATTTGTTGATGATGATTGTGACGAGGGTTTTTTAGGTTTTTTTGATTTGGTTTGGGGTTTGTTGGCTGTGTTGTAAAGGATGTTGTTTGTTTATTGATTATAGGGTTGTGATTCTATGCGAGCTTGTTTTTATTGTTTATTTTGTGATTATTCGAGGGTCTATCATCTACTTCTTCATTTCTGTTTTGACCTTGACTCACTCATTTGAGTTGACCTGAGTAAACTCGGTAAATACCGAGTTGACTCAATTTGGGTTGTGGTTTAGTAACTCGCTACCAAGAAACTCGCTGCCAAGCAACTCGCTGCTTAGAGAAAATTTGGGCAGCGTTTCGTTTGTATTTGGCTTAGAGATTTTGTCTTCATTGTACCTGTACACCAACTCGCTAGTAAGACATGTCCTTCAACTCGCTACTAGCCAACTCACTACCTGTCATAGTCGTACTATTCCTGAAAATGTGGATCTGGTTTTGCTGACCATTTCATCAACTCTCTACCATGAACACAAGAGCCCAGAAAAAGTACATTTGAATTAGAAGCCACAATAATAACCACTAAATCCCAACAACCCAAATCTGTAAAACACCCAAAATACGCTTTAAAAAGCTTAAAAATTAGGGGGGGTAGTAGGGGGTGTGGGGTGGGGGGGGGGGGTTGTGTTTAAAAAATAACACCAGATCTGCTTATTTTGATAAGTTTTGGAAAATAAGAGACCCTAAAAGAAACTCAACAATAAACAAGAAAAAAACAAGCTGATTAGAGGACAAATTCACACAGCACACAACAAGACTATTTCGAGGCTTATTACCAACAAAAAGGACCACGAAAATAAGCTCTAATAAGCTGTAAATAACCTGTTGACCACGAGACAAACACACACATAAAAATGACAGATTTAAAGACAAAAGTGACAGATTCGGAACCATCGAGGACCAACCGGAAAAAAAATGAAAACGACCCAAGAGTGTAACCATGGCTCTTGATACCACTTGTTAGGTTTAAAAGAATTGTAGATCCAGTGGTCTTGGTGAATCAAATCATATGATAGTCATCTTTAGAGAGAGAAAGTAAAGGGAGAAACTAATGTGTGTAAAATTATGAAAAGTGAAAAGTTTACAAGAGTCTCACCCTCCATGGAAACAATTGATGGGTATTTATACCTCCATTCGAATTCATAAGTATGTTTAGTTGATCAACTTTAGTCACTATATTCGGTGGTATGTTAAAACTTATTGGTAATTCCGTAATGTCGACATAAAACGAAATCCTAACAGAGGGAATACAAAAGATGAAAGGTTTGAGAGGTTTAGGTATATTGATAGCCACAATCATAGTTATTCATAACACTCCCTCTTGGTTATCCATCATTAGTTCTCATAAGCTTGAATGTGTTGCCTCGTTAAAAACCTTGCTTGGAACCATGTGGGACAAAATCGTAGATATGGAAAAATTAGAGTGCAACCCGTATTTTCTCCCTTGACGTGTATTCTCCCTCTGATGAGTAGTTCACTTAAGGTTATTGGTTGTTCTTCGCTTTCTAGTATCGTGAAACCTAATACTTCTTTATGTTGTAGTTGCGAGTAGAAGTGACCTTGGTAGATTTAGTCTGCTAGGTTATCGCTTTGAACGATTAGTTTATGTACAATAATATCGTCACTCTTATGCAAGTCATGGGTGAATAGGAACTTTGGTAGAATATGCTTGGTTCTGTCGCCTTTGAGGTATCCTCCTAGCCTGAAGAAATCCTATATGATTCACAAATATATTGTATCACATTTCTCAACCAAACGTATTCCCGACTCGCTTCATGGATGGCCAAGATCTCTACGTGATTTGATGAAGTAGCACGCATTGTTTTCTCTACGAAACGCCATGAATTAGCATTGTTGAAACTTGTGGTATATCCTATATCATAACACGGGGTCGATTCTTGGATCTGGCTAGTTTCTAGAGAGAGAAACACTTAGAGAGATATCTTAGAGAGAGAAAGTGTTTTCTATGTAAGGAAAATAATGACTTGCCTTACCTCTTCCAAAGTTGGAAGAGGCTACTTATAGTACTTACAATATACCGGGTATTGTACCCGACTTAAAACGAAAAACGTACTATTAACATTAAACTTCCCTTGACGGCAATAAATAAACAGTAAAATACACGGGGTGACGAGTCTTTTTCTAAATCTAACAATCTCCCCCTAGGGAGGTCACCTGCAATACCAAAACTTTAATCACTTCAGTCTTTGCTCGATAGCATTTGAGATCTTGTACATTTGGGATAGTAATTTTTGATTCATACTTAGGCTTGTCATTGACAGTGATCTTGAAGTTTTCATGAGATCATCGTCCAAAACATATAATCTTACATCATCTTGTGATGGCAATCCATCTTGTGCTCTTGTGAAGAAAATAAAATGACACCAGAGTTTGCGGAAGCCTTTGACACCTTTATGAGGTCCTTTCGTAAATATAACATGTGTAGGTCATGTCTTGGGCATTCGGGTATGTGCTTGACATCTCAAGAACTGGGATTTCCATCTCCATCTCCTATCTTTAATGATATCCTGTAATGAAAACAGTTTAGTAATAAAGAGAAAATTGAATTGAAAAGACAGACTAATGTTTCTTAGTTAGAATTTTTATAAACACTTCGAGAGGTTTTGATTTGTTTGTCAAATGATTAATAACCCGTCAATTTATACTGGAACAAGATTGATTCATCATAGAATTCGCACATCGTTTCTTTCCAAGTTTGTCACAGATTGATTCTTGTAGAATCGCACAAGTCACCTACCTAGAGCTTGTTTGATGTTGGCTCTAGCAGGATTTCCATCTTCATTGTGAAAACATTCTTTTCACTCGGATGTTCTGGCAATATCACAATGATAATGCGTAGGTCTTTAGGATATGACTTTTGTTTCATAGTGTGTGAAAGACAAGAGAATTGGATATGTGTCCTAACGAGATTAATTGACGATCTCTTGGCTCTAGACTCAATAGTGCGTTTTTCGGTTTATAAATCGGAGGCTAGCGTCAGGACTGCACCTGTTCAATATCAACTAACTCGGAGTGAGAAAGTCAATAGATAACGTGTTTAGTCTCCGTGAGAAATGAAACAGAAATCTTTTGAAAGATTCTGAGTGGCTAGGAGGGGTTGTGCATTGCATCACTGGTCTATGATGGCGATCTTCAATGTCGCAATCATCTTAGTGATTTGGCAGCATTTGATTTGACCGGTTTCCTACCTAAGTGAATGGAGGGCTTCTTTCTTTACACCCTTTATCTTTACAATTCTTTTTAATTCTTCAACCCCTTCAGTGCTTACCGAGACTTCATGACTAGAACCTTGTTGGGTTTATTCCAGTACTAGCTCCATCTCAGTCGGCACTTTTCCCTTATTCTCACTTTTACTCCTTTTTCATGTCATTATATACCTAAGAACTTCTACACTAACTAGTGGATTGTTCCCTGGGTAGATCCCTCCGGTTTTGGCTGGATCATTGGGATAGTAACCTAACCTTACCAACCTTATAACTCCAATAAAGTAAAATGCATGGTCGGTCTTTTGGTTCTGTTTCTCTTTCCATAAAACCATTGAAAATTCAATTAAGGTACTTATGATATAAATATCAAAGTGTTTAGTACCTCGATTATTTTTATTTTTCATAAACGCTCCCCCTCAAAATGTGCTTCGGTGATTCGAAATTGTTAGCACGTTTGGGGCGGAGTATTGAGTCTTAAAAATCATGTTTCTTTATTTAAACTTATTTTAATCACATTGTTCTCTCCCCTTATCGAAAAATCTTAAAACCCTTTGACATTTTGGATATCAATTGATTTAAATTATGTTATAAAATTTGGAGAAAAGTGTGTTCTGAATTCGCAAGATGTGTAAGAGACATATAACTGTCCCCTAATCGTTGAGATATAAATTACTTCCTACATTAAATCAGAGATTATACCTATAATGTACAAGGTATATTATTCACATAGAAATAAGATTGACCTTTGATTTTATTGACGATGTCGTCTCGTAGTTATGTTGATCAGGCTGTTAGTCAATATCTTTATTCTTCCTCACACAAGCTTTTAGACTTCTATAGATCCTTGCTGTTTGCTAGACTTTTTCTCGATTGCTGTGATGAGTCTTTGTTATTCTTTGTCATCCTCCTGACCACTTCCTAGTCTCCATTGGCCCTTTTATACTCGAACAGATGAAGTCTCTTAGAGACCATTGGGTCAGCTTTTCCAGTCTCTTGTCAAAGTACATCACTAAAACTTTGTGAAGCTCATCTGCCTCAGCAGCTTTCTTGATCATTTCTGTTTTGTAGACAACTGCCCTTGGCTTAGGGAAGGAAGTGGCCGATCGTATAATGGGTTTTCTTCTTTGAAGTTAATAGTCAGCTGCATCCCAATTTGGACGTTCAAGGTTGATCTTTGTTTGATAACTTTCAATCCCGAGCTGCAAGTCTCCCACACGATTCCTGATTACCAGGTTTCTTATCCACATGTTGACTGCTGTGTGAAGACTGGTCTTGTCTGTCTTGGGCAGATGGTTAAGCTTTTCTTTGAATAGTTGAAGAATGGAACAGATCTTCAAAATCATTTGGATGAAGATTTTTGAAATCCTTTTCCGAGATCTTGTATTCTTGGTAATCAGCTCGGCGAAGAATTATTTCTCTTAGATAGTTGTATCTATATTTTTCAAACACTTTGACACTGACCACACTGAGAATTCGCATATGAGATCTGACAGCTTCACGATCAGAGAACTCACTGTGTTTGTTGATATAGAATTCCTTCCTCCTAAACCACCAGTGAGTGATGTCATAGACGCTCTGATGTATATTCGTTCGTTCACTCGCTAACTACCCACAACGTTGGAACTAGTTTCTTCAAGGCAATGTCTATGGTAACGAGAGCTTGGAGCGTGGCTATGGTTATGGTAAGTTTTCGCTCTTTGTACCTGTTCAGCAGATTAATCCAGATCCTATGAAGAAGAATTGTGGTTGAATAGTTACCTGACCTGGTGGTCCTCCTAAGGGCAGTGGTTCATATATATTTCTCAGAATTTGATGACCCTCAGGGATTACTCTCAAATAACTTTTTTTGTTTTCTCTAGCTGCTTATGCATCATCCATCTGATTATTATAGAAAGACACTGTTCTTGGTAAGCTTTAAACAAGGTTGAAAGCTGGTCCTTCTAATTAGCTTTTTTGCAGAGCTTCTTCTTTCCTGTTCGTCTGCAGAACCATTTGATGAACGACCCAATATCATACGTCTTCCTTTGAAGCTTGTTTTCCTGCGAAAACTTTAACGTGTGTGGCGTATGGCATTTGCCCAGTTATGTTCTGGTTCTGGAAATCATTTGGGGGAATGGTCCATTCTGGTTCAGGTGTAGCAGGTCTCTCGCTTTTTGGAATCGGCTTAAACCACGTAGTGGTCGACACCTTGGGAATGTGAGCGTTGTCAGTGTCCTCCATATCTGAGTCATTCCCTTCATCCTGCATTGGAATGTCATCTGAAGATTGTTCAGAGTGTTCTGATTGGGATCGATTGTGCATAGAAGAGACAACACCAGCGCTCTTGTGTCAGTGATCTGCCATCCAGTGATGGTAAGAGTTGGATGTTGTTTGGAGATGATTGCTCAGACTCCTTGGTTTCTTTGAATCTTCTTGGTTCATCAGCTTCAGAGGAGGTTTAGCTGTCCAGAAGCGGCTGAATCAAGTATCTCCTTCTCTTTGTTGACCTACCCTGGTTTGATCCAGCTGAAGGGCCTTCATCATCATCATCGTCTTCATCATCATCACTATCATGCTTTCTCTTGTGGTCTTTCACCTTGTCTGCAACTTCCTTATCCATGGCGTCTTCATCCGCTATCAAAGCTTCCATAAGAGCATGGTATAGACGGTAGTTGGTGGTGTTTTTGTTGGCAGACTTCTTCTTATTCATGTGACTGAAGAGAGCACTTTTTAGATCAAATTCTTCAAGATCAAACTTATTTAATCAGTTGACCTGATGGAGTAAGTTGAATCTTGTTTCTCCTCATCTTGTTCCTTTTTGGCTCGGATAATCTCCTTCGGACTCTTTTCAGATTCTTGATTCTTGACAAACTCTGGGCCAGGCAACACAGAGTATTTCTCGATTAAATCTGCAGTGTGTCGTTCAAGAACCTTAAGGAGAGCATCATCAAGTTTTGTTCCTAGATAATAATCAACAGCCGTTAGGAATTGGATCTTATTGAGCAACACAATCAGCAGATGTGTTCAGTCTTCTTCACTTCAGTATCTTCTTGGCTCCAATTTTGCCACTCTTATCTGCAGAGGGCGGTGAATGGAGTGATTTCAGGAGAGATGTGGTGATTGTGTAGCTTTCGTGTTGATTGGTGGAGGAAATAGTGACCAGTAATGACGGTTAGAAGATGGAGTCCTTGTGGAAAGGGAGCTATCCCTGGACGGGAGGGTTGAAGGTTACTGTCTGATTTACTTGGAATTCAGGTCTGTGGAATCTAAGATCCTTTCTAAACTTTAGATTTCTCCTGTTCATCTTCGGTTGGTTTGTCATGAAGAAATTGATCCCCAAAGTTAAATGTGTCATCGAGATTTTTCATGGATGACATAGAACCAGAATGACTTTCTGGTTTGTCATCGATGACACGTTCATCTGTTATGAGCTTCAGGTTTTCATGAACCTTTGGGTAGGCTGTGGCGAGGAATTCTTCATCCATGTGCTCAGGGTTTGGTCAGCAAGGACCATGTAATTTTCCAGAGAGGTGATGTTAGTCTAGTCTTCTTTCATGGCTCAGGGTCTGGTCCCAGCGAGAGCCTCATGTGCTTTTTTAGGGGTTTCTGAGAAGGAATGCTTACCTGATGGTTACTGTAGATCTTGTCCTACTTTCATTCTTGATCTTTGTCACCTTTAGGAGCAGCGGCTTCTGTTTCACTTTCAGTTCTTTCTGAATCAGACATTGATGAAGATTCATGGATCACTTTCTCTGATGTGTCATCATCGGGTTGAGAAGAGGGTCCAGTTGTCGAATCAGGAGGAGTTTGATCACTCTAACAAGGATGAAACTTGATCAGTAGTTCTTTTTCTTTTGACAGATTCGATCAGGGAATGGGCTACTTGTTCTTCAGTTACAACGGCCTTTCCTTTTCCCACTACTTCATGCAGTTTGGGAGTTGCTTCTGACACTGGATCCCTGATCGTTACTCCTCCAACAGGTGCCCGATCTTGAGGCAGAAAGGTTGGATCCAAGCTAAGCTTGATAGCTCGTTCCAGGTCAGCATCATTACCTTCTTCTTCTCCCTTTTCTTGATGAGATTCCAAACTCAACTTCTTGGCCAGATCGAGATCAGGGTCATCATCTTGTCGAGCTTATCTTTTGTCAACAATGTTGGAAAGTAGGTTTCCTTCTCTAAGTTTCTGTGGAAGCTGTACGCTTGGTAAGGTTTCTTTGTTCGGAGAAGAGTGGCTTGGTTTGTTTGACTGGTGTGGTGGTTGCAGGCTTTTTGGGTGTAGCACGAGTGTTGGCAGCGTTGCACGCTTTGCAATTCCTTGAGGGGGTTTTCTTTGTATTCTCAGCAACCATTTTCAGATTACTTGGGATAATAAGAGATTATTGAATGGGTCAGTTATCAAGGGATCGGGATTGCATTCAAACCTTCAACTGACTCACCTTTAGGGTCAAACTTGAGATTTCCTAAGATATAATCATCTCTGGTGATGACTGCGGAATAGGACGTCGATGGATGTTGTTATTATTGCCAAAGTAGTAGTTTATCACTTTGGAAAAACCGTCCTAAGGGTATGAGGACGAGGTGTTACTTTCTTCTTTGGGTTCTTTAGAATGGCTTTGTGGCTTGACTTTGTGTGAGATAGAGAAATGGTCTGGATCCCTTGGATGTAACTACTTCCCATATCAGCTATGCATGTCAATATTGTTTGAGTGAACGGTTCCCCACCAACATTTGCAGAACGGGGTGTCTGGGTTTGTCACTGCCAGAGTCTTTCCTGTCAAGCACTGGTATGTTGTGCAGCAAGGATATATATTGCCTCCAAGGTTGTTACACATAATTGTCGTATACTGGAGACAAATTTTACAGGTTCAGGATTATCCCAGCTCATTAACAAAATAAATCACCGTGGTCCAGACGGAGGTAAACTCAACTGGGTGTAGCTGGGTTGACAGGAGTAACGCTAATGCCTTTCTGAGAAAGATAAGCACTTATGATCGAACCATTGTTCATCAACTGACAATCTTATAAAACCCAGTCTTCTAGTTATTATGACTCGTTTTCCTAGAACTGTTGCAGGTAGATAGCAGGATCATTTGCTGAGGCAGTGAATGCTTGGAAGAAGTTGGTATTACTCAGGATGTCCACTGATATTCTGAAAGATGGGGTTCCTTTTGAATCTTTTGTGAATTGAAAAGTGTTTGCTTTTCCCGTATTGGTAACCACTGAGAGCGAGGTACATCTGCTCATCTGTTCTGATAGGAGCGTTGAGCCGGGAACATTTGTTCTGCATCGAATTTCTGCAAAAGAAGGCATTTAACAAGAGGAACAAACATTGTCAGCGAAACAAAGTTAGAAGAGAACGTTTAGCATTGTAAAAGTCATGTAACTGCACAATTGATTAAAACAGTTGTAACCTCTGGTATGAGTTAAATCGTACTAATTATCAACAGGTTCAATTACTTGTTAACTAAGCCCGGATGGTTTTAGAAAGCAACTGGGTCAATCAAATGGGCCTAGCATAGTTTATTGGGCACAAACTGTGTCAAAAATATGAACATTTTGCCCAAACCGCCGCTAGGCAGAATGCCAACTCGACGTTACGAGAATTGAGCAAACCGCCTTGCGATATTCGACCAAACGCCATGAGATCGACGTTACCTGTTGGAATTAAAATAATAGGACAAATTATGGCAACCCGATGTTTTGAAACCGCTGTTAGCCTACCCGCCCATAAGGCAACCCGCTGTTAGGTACCTCGCTGTTGTACCCGCCGTTAGGCAAACTCGCTGTGGTCATACCCGTCCGTATTAGGGCAAACTCTGATTTTAAACCTAATTTAATTAATTAAATTAAATAAACTAACTAAAGTTAACTATAGGGACTAACAGTGAAAGGACACAAGGACTAACGGGGAAACAACAAACTGACAAGGGGGATTAACAGTGGTAACTACAAAAGAGAAAATTACACAATTGGTCCCTGAGGTGGACCCCGATTACAAAAAGGGTCCAAACAGCTTATTATCAAAAAGCTATAAAAGCAAAGTTGATAAGGGGCTTAAGGGGAACAATTTTCATAAAAGGTGCATAAGCTGTAGTGAACTAAATAAGCTAGAAATGTGAGCTTTTTGGGCTGACAGAACTTAATAAGCTTATGAGCTTATTTTACTTTCTTATTGGGATATAAGCTAACAAAATAAGCTACAACTATGGGGGACAGATAAATAGGGAGAGGGGAGTCCTAATTATAAGCTATGGCCATCTAATAAGCCCTAAAATAAGCTGAACTATGAATAAGCTATATTGACAGTTTTAAAATAAAACAGAAAAAAGGGAACTCTAAGCCTAGAATAAGCTATACTAGAGGAGGAGTTAAGCTACAAGATTTTGGGGAATTAAAGGGAAACTACTAATCTATAAATAAAAGCTAAAAAAATCCTAGAGCTTAGTTATGCAATAAGCTAGAAAAGGGGGCTGAAAATGGTGCTCAGCACCAGGGGAGGCCAACAGCAGTGAACAAGGGGCTTTTTGGGCTTATGAAATAAGCTCTTATGAGCTTTTTAGCCAAAACCAAACACAAACAGATTAAAAGGGCATGTAATTAAGCTTATATTCAAAGTATGAGAGCTTAAAAAACAATATAAGCTGCTGATATTTGGGCTTAAAATTGAGGGATTTCAAAAATCATTCAAAGCTAAACTTGGACTTATGCTTGGTGAGATTTAAAAGGACAGAACAAGGAGGGTGGGTAAATGGCTAGAAACAACAACAAAGAGCACAACAAAAGTGTGCTTAAGCTGCATAAGCAGCTTGAGCACTTAAGCTCATTTTGGCTTAGTTAAATTTTGACAGAATATAGAAAAGACTTAAAAACTTATTTTCAAACTAAAATTGGTGATTAAGGTGGCTTAATAAACCACACACACTCAGCCAAAGTTGGCTGAGTGCACTTGACCCATGATAAACCCATATTGACCCATTTTGCATGCTAAACCAAACACCCCTTTAATATATAAAAATCGTTTTTTACTGATTTTTAGTTAAGGGAAGGCTAAGAAAGGTTATTATAAGTAATATTTAACCATTTTGACACATTCTTATACAAGTTTAACAGGTTTAAAGAGTTAATATGAAGCTTTAAATTTTTAGCAAATGCAATATTTCAAAGAAAACTCTTAACTTTTATTAAACTGAAAGTATTACAACATAAACTTTAAATAAGCTGAGTTACACTTAAATGATTAAAAGAAAGACTTGGAATTAAAATTAAGCTAAAAAAAACATAAAAAAATGGTGTGTTTGGCTTCGGCTTGGTCTTGGCTCTTTTATACAAGCTCTCAGCCTTCTTGGCTCATGGTTTGTGTTTGTTGTGAGAGTGTGATGCTTCCCAAGCAATCCTAACCCTTTGTTTCACTTCTCATGATCTCAGCCATTGATGGGGTGCTTCGGGTTGAGTGATTTCCAAGTGGGAAGGGTTATAGGGGCAGGGTAAGGTGGGAAATGGTGAGGGTGAGCTGGGAAGGTACTAGGGATAGTGGTTTGGAAGTGAAAACAGGGGGAGAGGGTGGTAAGGGTTTTGGCGGGTACGGGGTTGGGTACTGTTTTATGGTTGCAGGTTTAAAAGGAATGTTTGGAGATGGTGCAAAAACAGTCCCTCAACTCTTTCTCTCTTTTCACTTTATTTTAAGCCTATTTTTCAGTTATAACAAGGTTTAGAAAGTAACACCTTTGGTCCCTCCGTTTTTATAACTAAAAGATTAAAAAGAGATTTGGTGAATTACAAAAGTGGTCCCTGCTGTTTATAACTAATAAAAGAAATGCCATTTGGCAGTTTTAGTCCTTCCCTTTATTTTACCATTTTTCTTGGCATTTTTGGCCCTTTTCTTTATTTTTTTCATTTTTAATTATAAAACAAGGTTTTTAAAATTTACATTTTTGGTCCTTGAGTTTTATAAAAAAGGGTATTGGGCTTGGGTTTTGTGTTTGGGCTTGTATTGGGCCCACTGGGTTTGGGTTTATGTTATTGGGCTTTTTAAGGCCCAATAAGGTTTAGGCTTATGTTATTGGGCTTTTTAAGGCCCAATAAGGTTCAGGAGTGGGTTTTGTGTGTACAATGGCTGAGATTGGCTGTAACTGGGCTAGGATTGGGCCTTCAAAGTCTTCACAGTCTTTGTCAATTGCACACAAATGGGCTGTTGAAATTGATTGAGGGCCCATTTGGTCTTCACAGTCTTTCTAAGTTATACTATTGGGCTTTCCCGGCCCATCAGATGGGTGTATGATTGCATCCAAACATATTCTTTCAGTTCCGGTCTTCCGGTATTAACTGCTGATTTCTTTCTGTATGACTCTGACTTGGCATTTTGGACTTTGGCCTTGATTTTGCACAGTCTTTTCCATTCCATGCTCAGTTTTGTCATTTTGGCTTGGTTTTCTGTCTTTTTGTTGATATCCACTTCCTGCACAATACAAATGCAAAACAAACATATATTTGGCAGTTTTTGTCTGTTTTTGGTCATTTAAGCTCGTTTTTAGAGGTAAAAGATATGTGTAATTAAGCACTTATCAAATCCCCCAAACTAAGGTATTGTTGTGTCCCTCACGAATGTTTGAAGTAAACATGTAAGACCTCCGTTTTCAACCATTTTCCTGAATTTACACTGACTACACTAAATATTTTTGGATTTTCTCATTTTTTAAAACAAGTTTGACTTTCTTTATTTATTAATTCAGGATCATAAGAATGAAAGCGTCCGTAGAGTGATCTACGGATGTCCCTTACCGGATAAATTCATCGTCCTCGATTTTTCACAAGTTCCAAGCTAAGCAATTAAACGATGTTATCCAGAGGATGATCTTTGGTCCATCTTCTGAGATGATCTGGAGGGTAATTAACTTAGTTGGGTTCCGTTGAATTAACATTCCCAGATGATGATTATGCCGAACCTGGATCTCCAGTAACAAGGTTATTTGACGGATGAAGAACATCGTGAATGATTGGGGTGTCTTCGTAAATGGGTTCTTCTGCAATTTCTGATGTTTTGGAACTGGATGATGACTAACGGAGGTTGACGATTGAAGGAGCACTGGTCGACGGTGCTTCATGAGCAAATCGTTGTAGACAAAGATTACCTCATGAAACAACTTGAGCGTTAGTTTCACTACAAGCAGAAGGTACTGGTTTCATTTGACTCGAGTTTTGTATCAATGTGTTCATCAAACATTGGTGGAAATAACTACTCCAGCTCTTTAATCGGTTGGAGCGACCCTGATTGAGTTGTCCAAGGGGTCCATGATGAACGGCACTAGTCTGAACTCATAGCTACAGGAGCCATTGACTGATGCATCTCATCGAATGTGACGTGAATTGTTTCCATTAATCGACGAGTTCTCTGGTTGTAGATTCTATAGCCCTTCCTGCTAGGAGCATACCCAACGAAAATCCCAATGTCAGCTTTGGCTTGAAATTTTCCTAGATTTTCGCTATCATTTGTAGGATAGCACAGAGCACCAAATACTCGGAAAAATGTATATCAAGCGCTTATCATGCACAAGCTCATAAGGTGTTTTGTTATGACGAGTATGAATTAGTGATCGGTTCTGGGTGTAACAAGCAGTGGCTACAGCTTCTGCCCATAGAAACATGGGAGCTTTCGAGAATATCATCATTGTACGTGCTGCTTCCACCAGTGTACGATTACGTCTTTCAACAACGCCATTTTGTTGAGGAGTTCTCGGAACAGACTTTTGATGAAATATGCCAACACCTTCATAGTATTCAGACATAACTTGGTTGACGAATTCCGTTCCGTTATCTGTGCGAATGAATCTGACTGTTTTGTTGAGGCCAACCTGTATTTGCTTAAGAAAGTTGGTGCAAAACCTGGAGTTTCATCTTTGACCTCAAGAACTTACCCATGTAATCGTTGAATTGTCATCCACGATGACTAAAGAAGTATTTCTCCCTTAATACTCTGGACTCACATTGGACCACCCAGCCATGTGAAGTGTATGAAAGATCTTCCATATTTTTGTAATTTTCAGATTTAGCCGGTGGGAGAACACCTTGCTTTTTTCCAAGTTGACTAGGGCTAAGCAAAGATGATCCTTTTGCAAACTTCAATCTAGAATAGAAAGGAAAAACCTCTAACCAGATCTTTTCGAGCAAGAATTCATTTGTCGTGTCGAAGTTTTAAATGGTTTATGATCGACGAATGCCACAACCATGATTTGGACTTGAGACTTTAGGACACAAGCATATAGGAGAAGAAACTTCGGGGGGGGGATCATTTCATCCATGGATATCGTGTACAAATTGGTGCTACGACTACCTTTAAGTATGTCTGTACCATTAATATCACGAACAAAGCAAGTATGCTTTCTGAAGGCCACTTCAAGATCAGAATCACAAAATTGCCCTACAGAGAATAGGTTGTGTCCAAGTCCCTCCACGTAGTATACTCTTGAGATCACACTGTCACCCATAACATAATCTCCATAACCCATGATAGCTCCTAAGTGATCATTCCCGAATCTGACTGACCCGATGAACTTTTCCACAAAATTCATGAGCTTTGAACGATTCCCCGTCATATGTTTTGAACAGCCTGAGTCCAGATACCAAAGCATGACCTGTACGACCTGCATTTGAAAACAGTCGAGTTTGGAGGTGTTGGAATTTCGGTTTCCCCTAAATTAGTTGGGACCTGTTGGGTTAGCATATAGAGTAGAAACATTTCCACAAAAGCTTTAGTTAAATGGCACATTTCGCCTAAGGCAAATTTCTTTCCTGTGGGTCTCCATTAGAACCCATCAAGTTTGTCCTAAGGTGAGTTTCTTTCTGTGGTCTCCATTGATAACCAACATCTGCAATAAGTTTCTTCCCAGCTTTTCCAAACCCGCTTGGTCTTGTACAAACTGTTATCAGACAGTTTGCCTTTTGGTTTCCAGATCTGCTTGGTCTTGTTTAAACTGTTATCAGACAGTTTGCCTTTTGGTTTCCAGATCTGTTTCTCTTGAGCAAGACAATTCTAAAAGAAGGTGGGGGTAGCATTCCACAGAATCAAGATATTTACAGACACATATTCCATGACTTGCATAGTTTACCGACTTTGTTACAAAGTTGCACACAGATTCAAATTCGAATAATTACAACACGCTTAGAGCTAATGCTAAGAATCAACCCAATTCACTTATTTTGTTCCAAACGGACATATTATTTGTCCTAAAGGCCGTACTTCTAACTTTCCGTCTTATTCTTCCCTTCATAGCAGGCAGGATCCAATTTCCTTTTCTTTGTATTGCTTCTAGTTCTTATTGATCCCCCCCACCGCTTGCTTCAGTGGAATCGTTTTACTCCTGTAGAGAGAATCACAGAGGATTATATTATGTTGAACACTCTCTGGTGCACTTTAGAGTTTTCAGTGTGTTTGCTAGAAAGGTTCACGGTTTAATCACTAAAACATAACTTGGGATTTTTCCTAGTAACAAGGGGTAGAGGGAGCCTTGTTATCTCTTCATTGAAACTTTTTGGGCAAGTGCCAATCACATATTCTAACAATTCCTGAGATAACTAGGAATTGGCAAGCATAGTTTAATGAATTATCCAGTGGTTTTAACTCTCTAGCTTCCTCTACAATCTCCCTAACCGTTTCTACACTCTCTTTAAGATGGCCGAGATAGTTTAAATGAGCACTCCTATTGTTCTTAAGGGGATGAGGGATGGGTTTTACGTCTATGGCATACATGCCAGGAGCAAGAACTTTTGGTTTGACATAGTCACTGGTGAAACAAGGCGCTTTGCTTCGCAATTGAGCTTTTAGACTCTCAATCTCATTCATCATGGTAGATGTCTTTTCACTTGTGTGAGTACGCAAGATCTTAATCGAATCAAACAGTTCCTTGTAATGTTGTTTAACCTTTTCTAATTCTAATCTATCGCAATTATTTTGTTCAATAAGTGCGGTAACATCTACAGCACTATAAGGCTCACGACTTCTGGCTTTCACATTGGTGACTATATCTTTCAAGTGTCCAATCACGTTATCCTTTTCTTGAATCTGATGTTCGAGGTTCTTGATTTTAAAGAACGATCTGAAATCAGGAGCGTCCGGTGATGCTTGTGATTTTTTATTATCAAAACTTTCTTGAAGATGTTGATACTTTAATTGCATATTTAGGTATTCCCTTTCTAGTTTTGAAATAAGTTTTGACTCATCATGAACTTTAGACACATCAGCTTCAAGATCTAGACAACGTGATTTTGCCACATCATACAGCAGTTGAGTCGACAAACAATTAACAATCAGATTCTCATTTTCAATGAGAAGGTTTTTCTTTTCAATTTCAGCACATTGCTTGTCCACAGCATTCTGATCCACTTCGTCATTCATTTGATCAAAAATTTCTTCCATTACTTTAACTTCCTTAAAGAGGGCTGTTTGAACTCCAACAAAGTGTTCTTTAAGAGTTTTGAAAAATGGAATAACTTCAGTGAGGTAACATCTTTTCGTTTGCTCAAAACCTCTTTCCCCCTCTGTCAGGCCTGATGGGGTGATTCTAGTTTTGCAAGTTTTGTCAAATTCAGTAAAAAGTTGTGTGAGTACATAAAGATTAATCTTCACTTGACTTTTAGTTGGAAGAATTCTGGGGACAAGCTTGACAGGAGTATTGGGTGGATACACTGTCAATGTTGAAATTGGTTTTCGAGCTAGGGTCTCAGCCTTTTTTCTGTTGTCATCTATGGACCAAAATATCTGTTCTGGGGTCAGATTTCTTTGGGGAGCAAAGGTTGCAAGAAGGTTCTCTTTCGAGTAATCAGGGGGAGAAATCCTAATTTAATTTCCACACATAGAGGGCTTTGCATTTTCAACAGCATTCTTTTCCTAGTTATCTCAGCTAACTCACGTGTATCCTCTGAGTCATGTATGACAGTGGGTGTATGATTGGTCGTGACAGGTACATGACCATTATACACAGCAGACTGAGCGTGCTTTGCACGAGCGAGACATACGGGATTTTTGTAGCCTATTGCTACCTTGTGCTTTTCATCATAAAATGATTTTGGTTGACACAACATGTGAACTGTTTGAGCAGACTGACCCTGTTTGTATAATCTATCTTCAATCTTATCTTTTATCTTCTTTAAGTCTAAAAACTCTTCAAGGAATTTGTCTTCCTTTTGTTTAAAATCCTTTTTCAAGAGTTTTACTTCTTCTGTCTTTGACTTATAATGGTCAACTGTAGAACTAAGGAGTATTTGTGCTGAATGAAGTTCAGATTTTAAAGAAGTTTCCTTTCTGTTTCGGTCCGAGATGATTATTCTCATTTGTTCATCAATTTTTCGTTCTCTATCAGTTAATTCAAACTTTGCCCGTTTTTCATATTCCCCGACCAGTTCCTTATATCTCGCAAGTTCAGAGGTCACTGAGTCATTTATTAACATATCTGGCTTATTTGTTAATCTACTTTGTACACCATGTTCATGCATTTCATCGAGAATAGACATTAGTGCATCATTTCGTACAGAAGATGCATTACATTGTACAACATGTTCTTCGTTGTCTTCCACATACTGATCATACGGAATAATATTACTATCACTCGTATAGTCAGCATCAGAGTCAACAACGTAGTTGTGTTGTACATCGTTTTGCATCTCGTGTACATCATGATACTCATCCATATGATCTACAAAGGCATCATGATCTTGTACCTCAAATTGGATTATTCTAAACAAAATCGAGTCGTATGAGGCCCGCTTCACGTAGATTGAATCTTCAGATGTGAGGCTTGCCATGAACATGGTCAGTGTCATGGACCCTCATCTACATCAGAGTCAATGCATCACATCATACCCAGCTTCAAAAATTGAATCCACCAGAGTGCCAAATCATCACGGGATGAATCATCCTCATCAACATCAAACGTTGGTCAACACTGTTCCCCTTCAAGAGAACAACGACGTGTTCTTCAGTTCCAGAACTCTGCTCCTGATCCTCCTGGCTTGCATTATCCATCTTATGTCCTTGGGACAGTAGTTTAACTTGAAGTACGCTTTGGGCCTTGGACATTCACTGGCAAATGTGCGCCTAGGTCCATTAACAGTTGTAGCACTTGGATAGGTTTCACTTGACCCAAGAGATTAATCATACCTCCTCTGTTTCGGGCTCCACATTTCCCCCCGGCCACAAATCCATTTCCTCTCGCATTGTATTCTTTAAAATGGTCTTCCTTGATTAGTTTTGCATTGTATCTTCCACTGATACATGAACCACAACCGTTTCCGTCATGACCATAGCTTGGTTCCTTGCAATTGATGAAGCTCTTAGTTGATTGTTTGTTTGAGGAAGATTGAGTTTGTATGATTTGAGTGAGGGAGGGCAAGTGATTGGTTAAAGACATACAATCAGTTTTTCGTGTTGAAGAACTAAACTTCCTAGTTCATTTTGAAAGATTGTCATAAAGGACATGTTTCTGTTAAGTTTGGAGACTGGATGATTGTGTTAGGATACGTTGCTTAATTTAGACGTCCGTCCTAGTGCCAAAGGATCAGTAATTGGTTGACCGAACCTTTTCCATCATAATTCTGTCTCATTAGCAAGCACCTCATATCTTTAGGATAGGCAACAACTAATCACTGTTTGACCTTCAACCTCTGTTAATTTTACTCATTATGAATCTACTCCACTCAGCAAACATGTTGTTCTCAAATTTTGAGTTAGAAAGCCTGCATCCTAGACATTTCATCTTGATTTTTCTCAAGTCATTAATGACTACGAAACTAAGCGTTGTATCCTTGAATGCCTTCTCCTTTGATTTGACGGAATGTTCATATTCGATCTAAAACTGAGATTCCCTGTCATCCTTTTTAGCTCAAAACCATTCCTGAAATCATCTTCAACTTTTCCCAAAGCATTGGCGTCATATAGTGATTGATGAGGTAGTAGATGTCCTTTGGTAAACCCTGAAGTCTGATATATGGTTGCACGAATGTCGAGCTTTATACCTTTCTTTTTCTTCAGCTGAAAGGATCTTAAGGGACTCTAGCACGTACTGTACCTTTGTGTGAACTGCACCCTCATTCCTCCCCAGTAATACCATCTGAAACCGTTCCCATCTAAATGGACCTTCTTTAATGGACTTCTAATTTCTCTCATTATGCCTTTCCTGAGACCAGTACAACAATACATTGTTGCCAAATTCAAAGTCTGTTTCTGTCAAGCATAGTGGGAACTGGGGCGGTATCATGAACCGCTACTGGATTCTTCTTGCATTCTAGAACATCTTGTATTATAATGATATGAATATGTTTTGATCTGATCCAATGTTAGTGAGTGATACTTTAAAAGTGGGTGATGTTAATGTGTAAGTGTTTTATTTTAAGTTATATTGAATCAGAGTATTTGAAGTGATTCAAATTTTGAGGACAAGAAGCTCAACTCGTCCGCCAAATGGCTAATCAAACCGCTGCAAATAGTAAGCAACCCCCGTGGAATTTTAAAGGCAAACTCGCTGAACCACCACTCGCTTGCCAAGCAACCCGCCGCGAAGAGTTAATCAACCCGCCGCGAAGAATATTTTGATCAAACCGCCGTAGAGTTTTCAAACCGCCAGAGTTTCCTTAAGGAATTAGGTTATTAAAAAATATTCAACCCCGCTGACAACCTGGTCAACCGCTGTTAAGCAAAGCCGCTGTGTATTAACACCTCGCCTCTTTGAAGCAACTCGCCGCCTATTCAACTCCGCCGTAAATCCAAAACCGCAGCTTAGTTAACACTCGCCGCTTAGTCAACATCGCCTACCAAGCAACCCCTGTGGTCCAGAGAGTTGGTAACCTACTAAGATTAAATACTTTTTTTCACCAAACAACCACCGCCGTGAATGAAAAATTCTGCAACTCTCCACGAAGAACAATCGACGTTTTTCACAGCATAAAGTCACCTATATAATCACCCTTTAGAACGATTTTGCTTGATTTCGATTCGCAACACATAACCACAAGGTAATACAACTAAAACACCATACTCATCATTACAAAACAACAAAATTCGGAGATCTTAAAAAAACTAAGCTTAAAACTTTCTAATGGCACACTTTCGTGCTATATCAAGCACAAATACCACATACATCACGATCTAAATCATCACCATAAGCTCTGATACAATTGTGGTATACTCTTATTTTTCATAACACAGGGTTCGATTCTTGGATCGGCTAGGTTTTTAAGAGCGAAACACTGATAGAGAGAATAGTTTAGAGATAAGAAAGTGGTATCTTTGTAATGAAATTTTCTTACAGGCTTCTACTCTTCCAAATTGGAAGAGACTATATATTAAGTACTTACAATATAATCGGTATTTGAACCCGACTTAATAACCAAAAACTAACTATAAATCTATTAAACACTAGCTATAATGAAAACAGTAAAATACACTGGTGACCGAGTCTTTTCGAATATCCAACATAATTGCTTCAAAAGAACTCATAAAAATCACACCTCAACTACGATACCCGAATCTGAATAAAACTAACAAAAGTTAAATATCACAGGACTATAAATGAATATTCGAAACACAAAAAAAGGTAAATGTTACAGTAAAAGATAATGCTAGATTGTCACCTTGTGAACTTTAAAGGTTATTTCTAGGTAGTGTATGGCGGCCCATCTTAACCACCGGTTCTTGGCGATAAAATTGCGGGCTGATATAACGAAAAACATCTTAATTGGTTCGTTTATTGTTGGTACTATACCAAGCCCTAAAATAAACTTCCTAATCTAAATAGCTTCCATCGTAGCTATGTATTCAGCTTCTGTAGCAGACATTACAGTAGTACTTTGCTTGGAGCTTTTTTAGTCCACTGCGCCTCCATTCAAAATGAAGACATATCCTGTCTGAGATTTTGTATCATCTCTATCAGTCTCAAATCCAACATCGCAATAGCAATCAACTCGAAGTTTAGCTTCAATTTCCACCATAAACCAAGAACATATCTTTAGTATTTCTTAAATACTAAAGAATATTTTTCACAGCAAAAGTTTCAAGTGAAGTTCACTATGATTTTATTGAAAACCAGGCTTGTTAATTTTTTCTTCGATATGCAAACAGTTAGGTCTAAGTGCAATGCTTATTGCATACATAAAATGAAACCCACTAGCCAAGCAAAGGTACATTTTGCTACGCTTCATCACCTCTTAGTGTTAAGCACCTTGTTATTTGTTCAAGTCAAGTCTTTTCTTGCATGGATATTACCACTTTGGAATTATCCATTTTATATAGCTTTAAGATCTCATCCATTTAAGCATGTTGACCAAGTCTCAATCAATTCGCTGACCTATTCTCTATAGATTTTGATTCCAAGGAATAAATGCTGCTCTTCCTAAATCTTTCATAGCAAAACTCTTATTCAAGATAATCCTTACACTTTGTAAACTTGAGAATGTGCTTATCCATGATGAATTATGTCATCACATTACAGGATGAGAAATGTAACATTGACCTCTCTACCTTTTGATAGACACATGGGCACACAAGATTTTGATCAAAAACCAAAACCTTTTATTATTTAGTTATCAAATCTTTATTCCAGCTTCTTGATGCTTGCTTAAGACGCATAAATGGATCTTTGAAGCTTGCATTACTGTTTCTAGGATGATTAGGATCAACAAAACTACAGGTTGTACCAAATAAACTCTTCATCAAAATAACCATTAAAAGGCATTTTGACAATCCATTTTCCCATATTTCATAATTCATAGAACGCCGCTATAGATATGAGAGTGCCTAATAGCTCTAGTGTCAGCGACGGGAAAACGTTTTCTTCATAATCAACCTCATAGAGTTGAGTATAAAATCCCTTTGATACAAGACAAGCTAAGCTTTAATGGTGTGTATAATACCATCCATGCATTCTTTTCTTAAAAATCACTTACTCCAACATCTTACAGCCATAGTAAATCGACCAGGAACCCATACCATATTGTCCATCATGATATGTGTATTGTCCGCATTCATTTAGCGAAACCGATCAACTATATTATATTCAAAATCTAACAACACGAGCTTTATAGCTAGTGGGATTCATTAAGATCCCAATAGACTATGCTCTATCCATTCTATACATTTATACATAAACGATCAGGAGTGGAGCTCGATGTGTCCTTTTGGACCTACGAACCGGAATCACTTCCTCTTGAGGTGGTTCAAAACCTTCAACCTCCATAGGAATTTCGCTAGTGATTTCAGAAGGTGATGTATCTTCATCTTGAATTTCTTCAAGATCTATGGCCCTCCCACTGACTTCTTGAGTTATGAGATTTTTCTCAAAGAACTCAGCATACCTCGCAACAACTATTTTGTTTTCAGGTGGGAAGTAAAAATAGTAACCCATTGTTTCCTTTGGGTATCCTATAAAGATACACTTAACAGATCTTTGTTGGAGTTTGTCAGGCGTATCCCGCTTCACAAGCGCCTCACATCCCCAGACCTTTAAGTAAGACAAGTTTGGAACTTTTCCATACCATAATTCATATGGAGTCTTATCAACCTTCTTGGTTGGAACCATATTGAGAATGCGTGTTGCAGACTCTAGAGCATAATCCCAAAAGGATAACGGCAGAGTTGTAAGATTCATCATTGATCGAACCATGTCTAACAAAGTACGATTTCTCCTTTCAAACACGCCATTGTGTTGTGGTGTGTATGGAGGAGTAAGTTGTTGGACAATTCTACAAGCTTTAAGATAATTTTAAAACTCTTGGCTTATGTATTCGCCACCTCGATCTGATCGAAGAGCCTTGATTGTCTTCCCGAGTTGATATTCCACTTCATTCTTAAACACCTTGAATGTTTCAAAGACCTCATGTTTATGTTTAAGAAGATAAACATAACCATAACGACTATAATCATCCATGAATGTAATGAAGTAGCTAGCACCTTGTCTTGACATATGTCTAAGTGGACTACACATATCAGTATGTATTATTCCAAGAAGATCATTTGCCCTTTCAGGATGATGTGAAAA